>JAIUZE010070371.1:0-57170 GCA_022085475.1 Heliosperma pusillum
TGTCTGCTAATTACTGCTGATAAGTTCTGAATAATAAAAACTGAATAAATCATAATGACGTAAATAAGAGTCATATACAGTGTCTAACACGACTCTAACCCTAATTAAGCTATGGACTTGCAGCCCGTGATAGGATCCACTCGATCGAGGGAAATTACCCTTCGATCGAGGCTTTTATTCTAGGAAATCAGTCGATCGAGCACTTTATCTACTCGATCGACCAACTGGTATACAACTCCTACTCGATCGAGCAAGGATGTAGCTCGATCGAGGTCTTCTGGCTCCAACTCACCTCGATCGACCAAATGCATAGTCGATCGAGGTCTTCTGGCATAGTACATAGTGTGAGACATGACTTTGGTCTTGATAATGGATGGTTTCACGCTTCCCCATGCAAGAGTTCCTGTTCCGATCCTTCCATTCTCCTAAATGCATGCAAAGTGGACTGTTTTGGCTCGGTTTCCGCTACTATGCAGTTTGTACCTACAAAATGGTAATGAAAGTACAAAGTAGCCAAATAGGGGCATATGGTGATATAATATCACCTAAACGACATAGAAATGCGTGCATAAATGGACTAAAAAGTCTATATAAAATACACGCATCAACAATGTTATTGCTTCATTATCATATATGAACAATCAACACAATAAAGTATTGCTTCATATCATATAATCTAAAGTTTATTTCGTCATGACAATTCATGACGATCTTATTAAATGCAATAAAGGCTTGGGTAGTGAATATATAATATATTCATTTATTCCAACCTTGTGAATTGCTTTTTCCTTTTATCTCGTGTTATTCCTAATAACATGAATTCATCTACGTACATGTCTAGATCTATATCTAGTGTTGAGCTCTTTAACTTGAAAGATGCTCCCACTTGTTATCATGATAACTGATAGGTATTTAGGTAAAAGGATCTACCATTAGCTCCTTGTAAGCCACCTTATCCTCATCATAATGTACTAGTTCTCTATTTGTAGAATTTGTAATGATTGACTCTTCAATTATCCTTTTAGTCATTCGCTTCTTATATGACAAAGATACGCCTAGGATTTCGACAAATCCTCATAAGTTTGGAAATTTGGGTTGTGTAACTTTTACCACATATCCAAATTTTCTCTACCAAACACAAGAATGTATCCCTAGTTCTCCTTGAGAACTCTATGGATGTTCTTGTAGATTATCCAATGACACTCATGTGGATTGATTTGTTATTGGCTTGTCATGCTCCCAGCATACAATACTTTTAGGTTCGTTCATGTAATGGCATACATGATAGGCCTAATGGCGGAAACATTAGTACTCATGTGATCAACAACTCTTAGGTTCAGTGGATGACTATGACCCTTTCATAGTCATCCCACTTTCATCAACATAAACAACCTATTTAACTTGTTGAAATAGATAAAGGATCTTATCGATATAAGACACTTTTCTAAATGTCAAAATAAAATCTTCTATTCCACAATAGATTTTGATTTTAGTATACATGTTGCCCTCTTTCATCCAGCATTAAAATCCAACCACTCCTTTCAAAAAGGTAACACGAATACGTTACTCACAATGAGTGATACGTCATTCACGTGGAAAATAATTTCTCCCACTGAACTTCATGTCTTTACATGATAACTTAAACTCCCACTTAACTTCATGTCTATACATGACTTTAACTCCCACTGAATTTCATGTCTATACATGACTTTTCGACAATTCGAGTGAAACTCTTCTTATATCTCATAATAGAAAAGATCATCATAACCTCCTGGTAGATACCATAGGCTTGTGTCATGTACACATCCTATTCCAAATCCCTATTTGGACATGTGGTTTTGTCACCTACTATGAGGTATTTTACTGATGATTTGGATCTAAGCATAGTAACGCATTAACTAAGCTTCCACATACATTTTCATGTATTATTGGACACCTCCAAATAAAACATCTTCATGTCTATGGAATGATTTATTGGACAACTCCAAATATATCATACCTTTGCATAGATTCCACATAGTTTCATAAATCGCTTTAGAAAAACCAAAGTGGATGTAAAATTTCTACGTACTTCCACTTCATAGATCATAATCTTATTATATCAAGAACATTTTCTTTTGGTCTCGTCACTAGTCTAAGGATTCACCTAAGAACGCTTTCTTTTGGTCTCCTCACTAGTCTTGAGTCTAACCTAAGAACATTTTCTTTTGGTTTCCTCACTAGTTCCTAACTAGTTTTTCGTTGTGGCTTATTTTCTCCCACTCTATCTTTAGAAAAATACAACTATTTTCTTTAAAGATAGCCTTATGAGCCACAAACAATTTTGTACTCATACTCGTGAGGAGGTAGAATTATCACAACATGACCTTAAGTGATCTACTAAAGACTTCTTTGTAAAGACATCGAATCTTAGCTTCAACATAGACTAGTTCTATAAGAGCTAAAGAGGTGTACTCATATTCATGTCAATTACAATCTTTATAAGTGGTGAGGCCAATTGGTTTGGTAGACTCCCTACTTTGAGTTCAATAACTCAATTTTGACTTAGCAATTGATCTTTCAAAGTGAGAATCGAATTCTTAGTCTTCTATTATAATGATCCAATCATCATAATACTAATATGATCAATTTGAGTCGATACAATTTATGTTATTAGTGCAAGTAGAGTATGATGACAAGTTCTTAGAACTAGCAAGTTTCAACAAACCGAGTGACTTGGGTGGAAAACCAAGTCACTAAATCCAATTACAACCTATGTCAATAAAAGGAATTAAACAAATTTCCATGTCAAAAAAGGAAACTATAAAAGTTCTAAAAACAATGTCTCAAAATACATCCCAAAATTTAGACAATTAAAAATGAGACCAAGCTTCCATAGGTCTTCAATCATGGGTAGCTACCTTAGCTTCCCTTGAAGAGCTTTCTTAGGCCTGCTTATCCTTGCCTTTATCCTTGCTAGGATGCCCTAATTACAATTAAATAGGATAAGAATTATAACTCGTATCTATATACCAAAGTTGAGATCAGAACATAAACGATAGGGATAAATATTTACCTACTGGAACAATCTTTCCAGTTTTAAGATCTCCAAGATACTTAGAGAAATTCCTCTTCCAATGCCCTACGCCATTACAATAATGGCATTTTTCCTCATTGGAGGCACCCTTCTTGGGCATGGGAGAGCTATTCTCAATAGCTTTACCCTTTCCCTTGAAGGTGGAGGGCTTCTTCCCTTTACCACCACCTTTCTTGAACTTCCCCTTACTCTTATTATTAATATGGAGTACATCCTTGGAGGTGCTAATATTTAGCCCCATGTCTCTCTCAATTTGCACAAGCATCTTGTGCAATTCATGAAGAGAGGTTTTCATGTTTTGCATATTGTAATTTACCCTAAACTGCACATAAGCCTTGATTTTCGCCAAGGAATGAAGTACTCGATCAATAACTAGTTGTTCGGGAATGTCAACCCCTTGCAACTTGAGAGTCTCGACATGCTCAATCAATTTGAGTACATGAGGGCTAAATTTATTTTTGCCCTCTTGTAGGTTCATGTCGAATAACGCGGAAGTCGTCTCATATTGTATGATCCTAGGAGCTTGTGAAAAATATGGTCACAAGCTTGGCATAGATCTCATAGGCCGTGCTCATCTTATGGTACACCCTTGAAGATCGGCCTCCATCGATAAGATCAAAACAATTTTGATTGTGGCAGACTCTTTATGGTAAGCATCATAGGCTCGCCTTGCGCCGGCGGTTGACCTTTCATTAGGTGTTTCGGGAGAGGCTTCGGTAAGATAACGAAGCTTGTCGTCACCCTCCGCGGCCAAACGGAGTTGCATATCCCAATCGGTAAAATTAGCGCCATTCTTTTATAATTTGCATCGATCCATGAAGGATCGAAGCCATGAGACATTCGTGAGAGTTGGAGCATAGGTGGTGGTGGATGAATTAGCATTTGCCATTGCGAATATACAATATTAACTACAAATTTTAGACATAAAGGAAATGTAAATATTTATCATTTTAAATACTTGTAAACATTTTTAAACAAGTTTTAACATTTAAATAGTGACCTCTACCCAACTATTATAAATGATTCCGAGATCCAAATTCATATCAACTTGGGCACGGTAAGCCGATTCATCCCTCATTAACATAATTCGGTGGATTAACTCTTTAATCGATTCTACATTAGAACTCTCGGTCGATAATATTACTTTAATATTTATCTTAAGCCCGGAACACATGCGGCTACGGTCGCAAATACTTCCGTTGAGCTCAATCCAAATTTCGAAATAATAACCTTTATTACCCCACTTACCCAACGTAACAAGTTTAGCACCCCGGTGAGCCGAGCCTACTTCCTTGCGAAATTGGGATTCATGGGTTCTACATTTGGTAAGGCTTGATCTCAATTATTTATTATGAGAGGTCATGTCAATTTATTATCTATCTCGTTTAAGTGAACTAAATCGATGAATTAACGATAATTTTAATTGACACGGTCGAATACTCGATAAAATATGCATGTCATGTTATGGCGATTTGGCAATGCATGCAAACATATTAAATAAAATGCAAGCATAAAAATAAAATTCCTAGTATGACCTTTCCTAAAATAGAAAATCATACTCCTCCTAGTTTACATGTTCTTCCCTTTTCTTTTGTACACAAGGATTAAGAAAGTGAATTTGGACCACATAAAACATACTACCCCACATACAATTGAATTTGGACCACACAAAAGCTTCCGAATAAGGAAAGAGGGAACAACATCAAACTAAGCCCAATAAGGAAATAGGGAACAACAATCAAACTAGGAGGGAGTATAATCTATTACAAATTCGGAAACCAACTCCTTTGGTCCCTTGAACTTCATAAGCACGCCTCCCAAGGTCACCGTCTCTCTCTCTCGGAACTCCTTTCCGAATGGCACCGTCTTTGGGAAACTCCGGTTTTATAATTAGTTACAAAATATATAATAAAATTGCAATAATTTTCTATTATACATTTGTAAATATAAAATAATACAATAAAAGTGATACGAGATCACATTAAATTACAACCGAATCAATATTCCCTTACATTTCGGGTAATATCGATTAAAACTAAGGCCATACCAAGATAAAATTACATAATTCCAAATTACATAAACCAAAATATGACATTCATAATAAATATGCAGCATAATAATATGTATAAAACATGCTCATTTTAAATGTCAAATCGCCCTATTTAACGGTTTATATCGAATATAACCTGGTTTGACGGAAATGCGTGATAATAACATTTTAAAATCACCAAACAATACTTAAATTATATTTAAGTCCAAGTTAATTATCCCAACTAATTTAGGACTCAAAAATTAGTCATCACTCAATATTTGACAATAATTCGACTTCTTGTTATTTAATTACTCATAGTTAGACTTTTAAAATCATATTTTAATCAAATAAATCCAAATTTAATTACAATAATTTCAAATTTCAAATTTTTAATTTTTGTACATTCTGGAACATTTCCATGACACTCATAATGTGAAAAATCATGGTTTAAAAATTCGAATCGTTTTTGAGAAAAATCGGTTGCGCTTTATCGGTTTTATCAAATAAAATACATATAGCATGCGAAAATTAATTATATTAAATTTTCAACTTTAAATCTGAAAGGTGGGACATTTATGCAACCAGGAAAAATTTTCTCTTAACATAAAATTTATTTTAGCTTTATTTTCTAAATAAGTCACTATTTATGCCATTTTTACATTAAAAATTCATAAATCATGCTAGACAAATCATATAAGTCTGACATTTTCCAGTCTAACATGAAAACATGCATGTGAAAACATACTAAACTTTCATGGTCATATTCAAAGCGGAGGTATTTTTAACCATTTGACCTTTATTTATTTCATTTTATCATATAAAAATCATAAATCATACGAAATAAGTCCACTTCACACGAAATTTTACATACAGTAAGTAAAATACATGTGTGATATTGTGTAAAAATTTAAAGGTCAGAAGATAAGAATAACTATTTTTAGCATTTTAAACATCATTTTACTCATTAAAATGTAATAAAAACACTAAAAATCATATTTGAGCACTATAAATTTCCATAAATCATCAAAATGACCTAAAATCATATTACGACCAGAATATATTGACATGCAAATAACTTTGTGATTTTATATTATAAAAGACAAATTAATAGTTTTCTTTAAGTTACAATAACTCGAAAAAACTAAAAATCGATTATGCATGCAACAACCAAGGCTCTTGATACCGCTTGTGAGTTTCTTAAACTCAATATTAGACATTTCTAATATCATATTATGAATAGTTTACTCTTAAACTATTTAGATCTTATGCATGCATAACTAAATAACACAAAGATAAGAAGAAACCATTTCCTTACATTGGTTTGAACGGATTTTGGGCACAAAATATGACTCCTTCCTACTTTTTTCTTGAGCTCAAAATATAAGGATGATATCCAAGTTCTTAGAATAAGAACACTCCAATTAGTTGCACCAAGACTACCCTTAATCACTATATAAAATACTACATTAGTATAACATAATAGTTCCCTTAAAAGTGACTAATAAACACTATTACTACTCTTAGTAATTTTATTAGTAAATTTATGAACACAAGATGGATGAACTTCTCAAGTTCTTTTAGTGTGAGAATGTGAGATGTAGAGAGATAAGTGTACTACAAAATATGATCAAGTAGTAAAGAATAAGAGGAAAACTAGTCCTCTTTTTCAAGCATGGGGACCGGCCACACCTTGTGTAGGTAAGCATGCTTATGCTTTTTATCTTAACAAGGTAATAGAGTAGTGTATAGGTTTAGGCTAGTAATCATTTTGTTCAATTCTTGATTAGAACACTACTTAAAGCCTAAACCCTACACCACCACCCATAAAACCGGTTATCATATGTAAAATGGAGTCCACTTTATTTTTTGTGATTTTGTCATTTGTCACATATGTGACATATCACATGTAATTTTGCTTATAAAAGTGCATTTTAACCAATTTAAATGCAATTTCATAACAAATAATTAGACTTAATATTTTAAGTTACATTTTATAATTACATGTAAATAAAATGGGTCATATCATATTTGGTTAATATAATCTACAACAATTTGTAATTATAATCGACCAATTTCACTTATCTCAAATGTTTCATAAACATAATGCACTCTTAGTAATATAACAATTAAATTACTAAAATGAATCTTATTTAATCATATTACAATAAGATATAATTATCACTTATAATTTAAACTTGGTTCAGTTTAAGGGATTAATTAATCTGTATTGCTATACAATTAATTAATGTATATGATTAGGGGATTGTCCTTTAGGTGTGACCTCAAGGGATCAACTGATCACCACCGTCATACGACAGTAACGTCAAACTCAATTGAGCCAATCGTTACCAATTTATGTTTACCAGTTGACTATAATATTCATCATCCCTTTGTATTCTTATTATCGAGATTTATATTTTGTGATCGCACTATTGTTGAGGACATTTATTCTAACACTATCATCATCGGGTATTTGAATTGGCGGGAGTCTTATAAATTCCGATATCGACAGATACAGTTATCTACAGAGCCCCTACTTTGACTAAGGCTTGGACAAGACAAAAGTCAAAGTATACCCTTAGTCTACTGAACAAAGGATTCCGTGGGTATCTATATAATAATCGTGAACAAAAAAATGTTTACAAATATAACTTCAAACATCCGGAGTCAATCTAAAAGTTGTGTTTTTGCATTTCTTACATGGACACCTCATTTCACTTAAGATTCTTATACAAACTACATTGGACCGCAAATTCCATACTATCTAACCCATTTTGCAAATTCTACTCTGTCTTTTTTTATTTCATCTAATCTTTCGTACATCCATTGTTGTTCTAATCTTTTCATATTTTTACTCTACATTTCAATATGTGTGTGTTTGTGTGTGTGTGTCAAGAAGTAGCAAGTACACAAACAACAGTATAACAACCACAAACAAGTTAGCCACAATGACAATAATGACTACAAATTAATCACTGTCCCATATAATTCCGTCACTAACAAAATTATTAATCCGCCAATGAGTCCTTATCGGTCCAACTTAAACCTGCCAATGTACGTTTCAGGTCACTAGCAAACCCATGCTTGTGATTTATTAATAAGGAAAAAATTTGGCAGTAATTCACCTAAGTTCTCCTAATACACAATGTAGAATAAATAATTACTCATTAATAAAACACAAGTTTGTGTTCACCACCTAAGTGAGTTGAAACGTACAAAGACAGTGCCAGAGCGGGGACTATTCAATAAGAGTAATTCTTCAACGAGTACTAGGGATCAACATCAACATCAACACCAACATACAATTTCAACATCATCAACAACAATTGCTACTTAATTCAGTTACTAACAATTTCAAGCTAATATTCTACATGTTACATGGCTATTCTAACTAATTAACATTATATATTCTAATAAACAAAGTAATATTTCACATTTTACGTAGCTAATTAAACTAACATTCTAACTTTTAATAACATTTACATTTATCTAAATTTTTTCCTACATTTAAAGAAAATCTAACTTAATAACACTTTTTCACAGTATTCTAACAACATCAAGATCAATATTTTACTAACTAACTAACAAGTAACAACAAGAATAACATTAACACCAATAAAATTTCAACATAAATAAAACAATAACTACTATCCTAAGGTCAATTAACATAACTTTTACAAGGTAGAGACCTAATTAAAAAAAAAGAACAAAAAAACACAAGGTAGTAATGGAGGTCAGGGCAGGGATGATGGCCGATCAGAGGCAGTGGTGGCGAAGAGAAAGGGGTTGGTGGAGTACCAGTGGCGGCCGGAGGTGGTGGCGGAGCAGATTCGCCGGAGGGAGCATGGGTGGTGGCAGGCGGCCAAAAGCAAGAAGAAAAAAAGGAAAAAGAAGAACAGGAAGAAGGACGAAAAAGGAAGGAAGGATGAATCAAAGGCAACAGTGGTTGTGGGGTGGTGTTTGGGGGAGAAGGGTGTTAGAGTTTGAGTGGATTGAAATCGATTTAGGGCAAAATGAAGGAGATCCGTCGACTTTTTTATAATGTTCTAAGAGTATTGTGACGGAAATGCGTCACATAAAGTTATGTGACTAAAGTTATGTCATAAAAGTTCACCTCATTGACTTTTTGTGACGGATTTTTCGTCTCATAAATTGACTCACAGGGCCAAAATTCGACATGGGTTAGTCAATTTATGTGACAAAACACAAAAAAGTCTACAAGTCAAACTTTGTGACAGAAATTCCGTCACAAATACCGACTTGCTGAATTTTTGTGACGGAATTTCCATCACATATAATTGGTGCCCGGTCAACGCGCCTTCTTATTGTGACGGTTTGTGACGGAATTTCCGTCACAATTCCGAGATTTTTAACGGTCTCTTATTCCCTCACATATAGTCCGTCACTATTCCGCCTTATTTTTGTAATGATATGTTGGACTGTGTATAACCATATTTGATTTCCCTAACCCAAGGGAGTTTTATACATGGTAGAAGTATAATGGAGAACATTCTCATATGCCAAGAAATAAATAAGCTTTGTGGGAGAAGATATATATCTCCTAGATGCCTTTTCAAGATTTATTTACAGTAAGCTTATGACACCATTGAGTGAGATACCCTGGAACAAATGTTAATTGCTATCACAAATTCAAAACATGGGTCATGCAGTGTGTCACTACTGCAATATATTCTCTTAACCTTAATGGTGACGTATTTGGCTTTTGTAAGGGCCAAAGAGGGTTGAGGGAGGGGGATTCTCTTTAGCCTCTTTTGTTTACCATTTGCCTGAAATACTTATCTAGACATTTGTCCTATACTATTGAGTTGATGAAATTTAAGTATCATTCTTTATGTAATTCTATGATATTTACCCATTTAATGTTTTTTAGTGATTTATTACTCTTTTGTAAATGAGATGTGCAATCAATTATGACAATGCTCAGGACATTTTCCAAGTCATCAGGTCTTAATATAAGTAAAGGAAAAGCAAATGCATACTTCAATGGGGTTGAAGATCATGTGAAAGCACAAATAATTCAGATATCAGGTTGTGTTGAAAGAAAATGCCATTTAAATACTTGAGGTGCCTATCAAAACAACCAGATTGACCTCTCAGAAATGTAAGCCCTTAGCTAAGAAAATTGTTGCTAAAATGAGGGGTGTTGATTAGTTAAGATCCCTTATGGCCTCGTGGAAAAGATTTGTAAACCCAATCAAGAATGGGAAGTGGGTCTTAAAAATGCCCTGATTTATAATAAACTAGATGTGAGTAAACTTGTCTGGTGGGTAACACTCAAACCTGGTCATCTATGGGTTAAGTGGGATAATCAGATATATCTCAAAGGCAAAGGATGACATGACTACAACCCTCCAGATGATACAAACTGGTATTGGAGGAAAGTTTGCCACACTAAAGACACATTATAAGATGCATACAATCAGCAGACCTAGAAAGATAAAAAAAAAGGGCCACGAATACACAATAACAAAGGAATATAAGGAGGAAAAGGTAAAATGGTGTGATTTGGTATGGAAAAAGTGGTAAATCCCAAAACAGAACATGATGGCATGTATATATCAACACAATAGCCTGAACACAAATACAAAACTCAACAAATTAGGCATCGGTTTAGAGGATAAATATTGCATTTATGGAGTTGATACAGAGAGCACATAATATCTCTTTTCAAGTGTTCATACAGGCATTAGGTAATATCAAGTGTTACCAATTGGATTGAGGTCAACTTACCTCACTATGACGTGCTCGATTTGAGAATGAAAAGAAGAAGATAAAAGCTCAAAACATGTATTATCAACGTCATCTTGAATGCATGTATTTACCATATTTGATGACAACTGAATACTAGCAATACCAAACACAAATTGATTAGAACAAAAGCTCTTGCTCAGATCATTTCTGAGATTGAGTATCGTAAGTACAGTTACTCATCCTGTTAAGGATGGTGACAAACCTTGATTTAACAAAGTAACTGGAATGAACGGATAAAACCAGTGTGATAGCGTGAGAAGATGAAGAGGCATGCTTGATGTAACACCCAGCCATACTTGAAGCCTTTAAGCAAAAATTTTCAAGTATGGGGAGGTGTCACACCTCGATTTCGAGGGTACGATGTACCAAATTGAGTCTCAAACCGAATTTAATAAAAATATAAAGTGAAATTCAGACCAAAGGTTTACAAATCCAAATTCCAAACTCCAAACAAAATACAACTCAACCTCCAAAAATACTCAAAGTCTAAACTACCAACAAAGCCAACAAAACTAGGACCAACTCTAGTGATGACTCTAGGTGACCATTTTAAATCCCGTGCATGCATCATATGCCAACACATCATAGCATCATCACAATAGCTCAATACCTATTCGCCATACGCCGAAAATTTCGTATGGATCACGGTAGATAAAACAGCATCGGTTAGTTACCAAGTACATAATAAACCATATGAAATCACAATATCATCATCACACATATCTGGTGTCATCGAGTAGCGTACCACAGTGTCATCATGATATAGTGTCATTTCAACCTGTTTTTCCGCTCTTAATTATCCTATTTAGCTTGCCGTGGGCGCTCTCCAGGAGCGTTTTTCTTTGTTTTATTTTCCTCTAGCACTTGTCTTACTTTTTCCTTGGTTTTGTAGGTAAACCGTCACTTGAGGCGGATTTTGCCTCATTTGGTTGACCAAGAGGACGATAAACCACACGGAGGGCCCACGACGTACCGTAGACGGTGCCAAAGCCTTTCCAAGTCAAGGCGAGCCGAACCGAGAAGGATTATTGAAGTCACTAGTGTGAACAATAGAGGGAAGATCATGTCACATCAAGGAGCACACCGTACCACCAATTTCGGTGTCATCAAGTAGCGCCACAACGGTGCCATCAACAAGCATGCTGCATTGTCCAGGGCACGCCGTAGACACAATGAGCTCTACCGCAACAGGTCACCCCCAGACCCAGGTCATCATCACGTCCACTGTCTCCTCCATGGCGGGAACCATGAGGAGCAACCCACACAGCCTATGGAGATGGTTTCCCACAACTGCTCATTATAAATATCACCTCCCATACACCAATATATCACAAACACAAGCAATCACCGACACTCCAATCAACATGCCACAATCATATTATAATCCACATCAATCAATCACATACACATAAACCGAGTAGGATTAACCTATCTTTTAGCAAATCAACTCAACAAGCAAATCCCAAGAAATCAAGGCTAGAATTCCTCCTCTACAAAGTCACCACCTATAATAACATAATAATAACAATTACTTCTAATTACCACCAAATTCTACTAAATAAGACTAAATACCACTAACTACAACTATTTCCCCTAATTCCAACATTAACAAGGTTAATAATTATAATCTAGGTCACATTATCTCAAATCTCATACTAATAAACAATACACTATAATTTACTGACTTTTCCCAAATTTTTAGGTTATACAACAAGAATTCCAACAACTATAATCATTTTTCGCAATTCTACTCTATTAACAATAATCTAACTCAAGATAACCATTATAATATATTCTAAACAATATATAACAATCTAATAATATAAATCTCAACCTAATAATTAATATAATCATTAATCTCATAATAATTACTCTAAACCCTAACTTAAAGGATGATAAGATGAATTAACAAGATTACTTAAACAGATTGGAAAGAATAAGAGAAAGATCTAGAATATCGAATCCACCACAAATCAAAGAGAAGATTAAGGAGTAAGTAGAGAGTAATTAGGGATTCATTAGAGAGATAATAGAGTTTTTATAAGAATTTATGTTACTAACGAAAAATTGTGAGGAAATAAGAGAAAGAAAAGCCTTACATATCAACAAGGTCCCACGCGAAAGTTAAAATAACAACTCAGCGTTTTTCGCCTATTACTCGATCGAGTAACAACCCACTTGACCGAGTACTACTCACTCAACCGAGTACCCAAGGCACTCGACCGAGTCAACACACATAGGGATTTTTACCAACTTCAGCCAAACAGAGCCACTCGATCGAGTGACCTCCTCACTCAATCGAGTACCAGCTCACTCGACCGATTGACTACTTCACTCGATCTAGTAAACGCGACTCGACCTAGCACACACCTAACTCGACCGAGCAACCCCTCCACCCGGTCGAGTACGCACCTCACTCGACCGAGTAATAACACATGTATTACACTTGAGACGGGAAATGAGGAGTCTGATGAGACAGGGGCCCAACCTAATCTTTTGGAGTGAGGAGGGTGGGATTTCTTTTTATTTGATTTTGTTGTCTAGTGATAGAGTTATAAGGGGATATGGTTTGGCGCTTATTTGGTCTCCCTTGATGCGGTTAGACACTTGATCCATTAGTATCACACATTGTAAACGGTTTTCGTCCCATTAATATATTATCACATTTCATCGAAGAAAAAAAATATTTTCGCAATGAATTTAATGATATAATTTTATAATTTTACAATAATAATATATATATTTATAAAAGTTATTGTAAAAGGCACACCCCGAGAAAAGAATATATCATACTCCGTAATAAATAATATATATTCTCTCGTCTTGCTCATTTGTTTAGCTTTTCTATTTTCGGGTTCCTATTCATTTATTTACCTTTCTTTACGAGGAAGGTATTTGTTAGTAATGCATTTATCTGACTACCTACAAATGGTTTGTCCCCTCTTTCTAAGTTTTGTGTTAAATTATCACAAATTTGTTGAAGATGGACACTATCTGTCACAAGTTGAAAACGGATAGTGTCTCTCTCACAATATGCAAGTCGGGAGGGCAAGTGAATCCCCTCTCTTACCCTTCCACTTGCATTTTGTGAAAATGACATTATCCGTCTTCAGGATAGTGTTATCTTCGTTGCTAGGTGTAAAATTATAGGTAAACAAGAAGTAAAAAGAAAAAAGTACGTATTGACGTATAGTCTCGTGCATATGGAGAAAGGAAAATCCAGGACAAAAGAGGTTGTTATTATCTTAAAAATGCATTCACCTCTTCATTCCCAACGTTCAAACCCTCATTCTTTAAGTTGATTAGTGAACTTTAATGGTGCCAACATTTTATTATATATTATAAAAACAACCCAACATTTGTGCTACGTTACAGCCCATCAACACCGTGGCATTACAGTTTGGCATATTCCTTGATTGTCATCTGCCCCAAATTATTTAAATGACCAAAATATCCCTACCATCAAATCTTATCCACTTTTACTCTGTTCGTCTTTAAATTGAGGTCCGGTGCACCATAAAAATGATGCCCCAAATATGAATGTACAAATATACTATATATCGAAGTTTATATTGAATTTCATTAATAAAACTTGTAAATTTGGTGACCAAAATCGGAGTTTCGGTTCCGTTGCCATGGCTGCCCATAGCCATAAACGCCCCTTTTACCAACATCTATAATCCACCGGAATAATTCATACATGTGATAGGATCATTTCCGTTTTCTAAAAGAAATAGAGTTTCCATTTCCTCTCTAATGATCATGTAATAATGTAGCATTCTTTATAGTCTTTTATTCCTTTTATTTTTATACACAAAAATAGAGCCATTAGATTGCACCGGAATACGATCTTGGCCAATGTGAGGAAATTAGCTCTCCATTTATTTTTAAGAAATGAAGTAGATCCTATAATCTGATACACAGTATGAGACATCCGAGACGGAAAGCAAACATATCGTTAGTATGAACTAGAGTTGTAGATCATCAAAGCCTACTCATCGAACATTTAAAATCGCTTTTGTTAAAGTATAGTTTCGATTGAACTTGTGCAAATACGAGCAATCAAATTGAGTTAAAATAAAAACTTTTTGTGTTATACAATCGACACAAATTTTCATTTAAGACAAGACACTGTTCCAAGGTTAAGATGAGTCAAATATATACTAAACTAACACAAAATTTTTTGTCTTTACTATCACTATGTTCTAGCATTGACCCGTCTTAAATTTAGACAGATAATACCCTTAAGCCAAACTTGTTTAAGAATGAATCCCATCCCCTATCTAGTAGAACTGTAGAAGCTAAGTAGCACCAAAACGGACACGGACACGGACACGGGCACGACACGGACACGTGATACGACATCTCGTGAAATTTAGGACACGGGACACGGCATTTAAATTTAATAAAATATATATTTTATAGTTATAAATAACATACAATTTTATTTTTGTATTAGTATTTGATATTAAATGTAAATAATTGAGTGTAAAACTTGACTTTAACTATAATTTATTCGCATTTCCCACCCAAAATCATCTTTTAATCAATTTACCCACCCAAACTCATCTTCTAATCAACCTTTTCTAGTCTTTCAATCTTACATTCCTTGTTTATAGGTGTCCGTGTGTCCGTGTGTCCGACACGGTGTTCGACACGGGACGGCTGGTTAGGAGAAGTGTCCGTGCTATTTAGCTGTAGAAGAGCAGGCTAAGGTTATTTTGGTCCACATACAAAGACAATAAAATGAGCCACGTTCACTTGACAAAAAAGCAGGCCTATAAATTTCCAAGTTTACCCTCAAAAAATATTTCGAAATTCCACATAACACAACACCTCAAAGGGGTATTACCGTAATAAGCTAGTGTCGGACCATATTTATACTATTTTACTATTTAATTCAATTTAAGGTAAGACTCCAATTAAATAAATAAAGTAGAGAGAGCGTGACTTATCCCGGCGCCTAAAAACGAAAGGTGGCTACCAAAAAGTAGAGAGAGAAACACACAGAGAGAAGAAAAAAAAATTAAAGTGTTGTTTTCTAGAGAGAGAAAACAAGTCCGTTTGATAAAGAGACGTTGTCGGACGTCAAACACTTTGCCCTTCACTCGCCGCCGGAATTAAATCCCCAATTTCAAGTCCGGCGGAATTAGGGTTCCGAAAGTTCGAGCTTCTGTGTTTCACGAATTAGGGTTTTTTGTAAACTTAGTTATTTATCAGATTCTGGAACTACCCTTTTCAATTCGCGGTCTGAATTGCATTTTATGTAGTGGGTTTTTGGATCTGTTGCTTGGATTTGCGAGAGTTTGGATTTTTGATTTTTTTTTTCTGGGGAAAAATAATAAATCATGTTTACACCACAAAAGAAGATATTCTCTGGGTGGTCTTCGACTCCAAGAAGTGAAAAGCTGAAGACTCCTGTGTCAAATTCCAATCTTGCCCCTAGAATTTCTGATGGGTATGAGAATGGAGAGAGAGATAGTGAAGATTTTGTTGATTTGGGTGAAAAAGTTTCTAACCTTGAGAAAGAGGTTTGTTTATTTTAATCTCTTATTTCTCTTCTCTCCGTCCCGGTTACTTGTTTACCTTTTATATATTCTTTGTGACGGGTATTTTAATAAATGGTTTGTGGGATTTTTGTGTTATACTGCATTGTTTATGGTTTTGAATTTATGGATTTGTGTTGGGTTGTATAGCAGGGTAGATCTTAACTCGGTTTTAAGTTGGAGATGTTGATTTGTATTGAATTGGTTTAAGTAGGAGTTATAGCTGATTTGAAGTCAATTGTTTATGACTTTTGTTACTGATATAAGCATTTAATTTAATTATTATTTTTATTAAATCTTGCTTTCGTGTGTTCAGTTGTCTTTTTCTTTTAAGTAATGTTGGTTTTATAGCAGAAATTATGATTTTGTTTGCCTGTTGACTTTGTCATGTCTATAAGTTCTGTATTGGGAATATGGGATAGATTTTGTACATACGGTGTTGCTTCGATTGGCGCCTTGGTGGTAATGTGTAGGACCTTTTTTCCGGTTTAAATATATGAAGAACAAATCCGAATGAATTTCGTTTGAGATTGAATTTTGGCGTCTATATGTCGCAGTTGAGTGAGCATTTAAGGAAACTACAGTAATTGCTACAGAATTGTACATCTTACACTTATTAAGTTAATAATTAATAATTAATAATTAAATCAATCGTTTTCCATCCAACCAAAGTAACTGGTCAAGATTATGAAAGCTGGTTGCTTGTAAACTTAGTGCTGCACTGCTGCTTTTTTCCGGCTAACTATGAAGTGTGGTTATTACGAAGTTGTGTATAAATGATTAGTAGCCTGTAGATTTAAGAATCTACTGGAACAGGGAGGATTGATTTATCATAGTTGTCAGTAACTTTTATTTTATTTTATTGTCCCTATGTGTTGTTGATTTCCCTTCAGCTAGATTTTTTATTACTGCCTTTAATCATGCAATGTTGACAAATCGACAATTGTTTGGTGCCTGCCTGATTATGTACATGTTTCCTCAGCTTTTTGAATATCAATACAATATGGGGCTTCTCTTGTTGGAGAAGAAGGATTGGAGCTCGAAGCTTGAAGACATCCAGCAAGCGCTCGGCGAGCAGAAGGATGCCCTTAAGCGAGAGCAGACAGCTCATTTCATTGCAATATCTGATTTCGAAAAGAGAGAGGAGAATTTAAGGAAGGCATTGGGGGTGGAAAAGCAGTGTGTCCTCGATGTAAGATTGCCCGTTTTCGTATTTTAAGCATTATTGTATACTTCGTTTAATCACCCAACTCTTAGCATCCAGAGCTTATGTACTGTTTTGTCTTTTCCACCGTCGTCAATTCCATAAATTGTGTGATTCTTGTGGGGAATAGTTTATCCTCCTCTTGCACATTCGTTTAGTTAGCGTTGAGAAAATTCAGTGCATACAACAAATTTTGTTTCCTGATTTTCATTTTGCTTTGGTTGGAAGGATTCCCATGAAATTTATCGTGTGGGCTAGTGCTTTTCTAATTTTGTTGAAGAGCGGTAAAGATATCAAGTCTCTCTGAGAAGCTGATCATAATCTAGAGCTTAGGATATTAGTAGTTTTTTCATGACGAGCTGTCTCAGAATTTTAACACTAGCAAATATTACTGTTTAATACATACAATCATCTTTTATCTTCTATGTCATGCTCCTATAAAGAGTTGTAATCATTTTCTTAACTTTTTATCATCAACTTAAACACATTTGAGGAAAAAACTTTTACAATTTCCACTTGATTTATTTTCAAGCTTTCAATGTTTTACTTCTGTGTCCCCGTTTTTAGTTACTATTAAAACATTTCATTATGTTGAGCTTTTGTATTTTCTGTGTATGAGGCTCATTGGTGTTTTTGTGTGATTATAAAATGTTATAGGTGACCATGTATTGTGCCTTTGACGGCTTTGAGTTGTACTGCTGTATTTATTTGATTTGCTTCTGGTAATTGCAGATGGAGAAGGCCTTGCGTGAGATGCGGTCAGAGCATGCTGAGATAAAATTCACCGCTGATTCAAAGTTGGCTGAAGCCAACGCATTAGCTTCAAGTATTGAGGAGAAGTCATTAGAAGTCGAAGCAAAGCTACGTGCAGCTGATGCTAAGTTTGCTGAGGCCAGCAGAAAGAGTTCAGAAATAGATAGAAAACTGCAAGATCTTGAACGGCGAGAGGGCGCACTTCGAAGGGAACGGATGTCCTTTAATTCTGAGTATGTGTTGAAGCTTTTTACACTTGTCGAGTACTCCAGCTATTAATCAATTATATTACCTCCATTTCTGGAAATTGGGTCCCAGTCTAATTAGGATTTGGCTTTTTGTGGGAAGGGCGTACCTTTTAGTAGACCAGGCAGAGCTGGACCGACCCAAGACCCAAACAGAACCACCCAATATGATCCGAAACCCAAATGATCCGACCCAACCCAGACCTGACCTAACCTGTGCTTTGGTTGAACCCGACTTTAACCCATCCTAAATAACGCACTCCGAACCATTTACTGCGTTATGTTCTAATGCCAAAATATAATATTGAATAAATCATCGGCGCCCTCACAAATGGACAAAGCTTTTGTATTTGCATGCCTTCTAATTTAAATCGTTATTATTGGTGTGATCAGTGTATATGGCTTTAATAAGTATTCTGTAAATAAAATTTATAGGGCTTCAAAAACCGATGAGATTTATCTTCTCCAAAAAACCGAAGTATTTAGATTTTGACCATTATATTCCAATTCCGAAATATTGAAGAATCGTTCGCATTTTTCGTAGAATTTATATTACACCTATATTCGACTGTTGAAGTTCTAGATTAGCCCAATATGGTCGTGTGACAATATTTATATTACACCCATAATATTGTTGTCCTAAATAACATATTCTTCTCTTGCTCTGATCTTTTTTAATTACTGTTCCATTATTCTTTTTGACTGGATATTTTTCATAGAAAGCTTTATATAGTGGTTTCTTTTATATATTTTTAACTGTTCTGTTCTGTTTTTTTTACAGGAAAGATGCTCATGAGGGCACTATGTCCAAACAAAGAGAGGATTTGTTGGAATGGGAAAGGAAGTTACAGGAAGGTGAAGAGAGATTGTGCGAGGGCCGGAGAATTCTGAACCAAAGAGAGGAGAGAGCCAATGAAGTTGTCAAGGTCATGAAACTGAAAGAGGTTGAATTGGAGGAAATGCAGAAAAAGATGGAGCAAACTAATGTGGATCTGAAGAAGAAAGAGGAGGATATCAGCCAGAGACTGCACGCCTTGATAATTAAAGAGAAGGTGATTATATACTATGATGTTGCTTATCTTTGTGAAGTCTAGAAATACATGTGATACTTAAGTTGATTGTTCTTGTGATTGCAGGAATTTGATACCGTGACAACTAGAATTGTAGGAAAAGAGAAAGAACTACTTGTCCGTGAAGAACAGCTTAATGAAAGGGAAAAGGTGAGAGTTACAATCATGCTGAGTGCTGAGAAATTATAATGAGCCTATACCATTTAATTTATTGGAAAGCTCTTGCATATAATTATATATCACAAAGTAGTTGATCATATATGAAACGATTAATCTCACATGTTTAGATTATCTCATACTGGACAAACTGATAATGGTATATTAATATATTAATTTGTAGTCACCCTGATTTGGAGTGATGAATAACTGAAGAATATTGGCGTATCATATTCAACCCCTAGCTTCAGTTATTCTTTTCCCTTTTTTTCTTGGGTTATGTGAACTGGGACGTGTCTTGTAGTTTACTAGAAGACAACTAAGCTCTAACTGCTGATTACTTGTTTTGTAGAACGAGATGCAGAAGCTTCTTGATGAGCACAAGGCTCAATTAGATGCTAAAGAGCAGGAGTTTGAGTCTGAGATAAATCAAAGGAGAAAATCGGTTGATGAAGAACTTAAAAGCAAAGTTGTGGAATTGGAGAAAAAGGAACTTGAAGTTAATCACATGGAAGAGAAAATTACTAAGCGTGAAAAGGCACTGGACAAGAAGTTGGAAAAGCTCAAGGAAAAAGAAAATGACCTCGAAATAAAGACAAAAGCTTTGAAGGAAAAAGAGAGAGCCTTGAAGGAAGAACGGAAATCCGTGGATATGGACAAGAAACAGTTACTGATAGATAGCGAGGAATTGCTGAAGCTCAAAGACAAACTTGAGGAGATAAAAGCCGCCAACGAGGAACAAATGCTGAAAATACAAGAAGAGAAGGAAAAGCTGCAGCTGACTGAAGAAGAGAGATCTGAACATTTACGTCTTCAATCTGAACTTAAAAGGGAGATAAGTCAGTGCAGGTCCCAGAGAGAAGTGCTCTTGAAGGAAGCTGCTGAGTTAAAGCATGAAAGGATGTCATTTGAGCAAGAGTGGGAAGCTCTTGATGAGAAAAAGGCGGAAATCGAACGGGAATCGAAGAGGTTAACCGATGAGAGAGAGAAATGGGAGAAATCGAGGCATTTGGAAGAGGAAAGATTGAGGTGTGAGGGCCTTTCATCTCAGAAGAAATTAGAGGCTGACCGCGAAGCTTTTAAGTTGGACAAAGAGTTATTTGAAGCCTACATGAAGCAGGAGAAGTCACTGGTGTCAGAGAAAGAACAAGCCGAACGAAGTAAAATGAGCGATGATTTTGAACAACAGAAAAGGGATTTTGAGATTGAATTGCACACACGATTTGAGGAGAAGGAAGCAATCCTTTCTAAAAGAGAACAATTGTTCGAAGAAGAGAAAGAAAGGGAGCAAAATAACATAAATCACTTGAGAGAAGTTGCTGAAAGGGGATTGTCGGATTTGAAAGAGGAAGAACGGAGGATGGCGAAGGTGTTAGAGGAAGTCACTGAGAGCAAGAAGGAGATGGAAGGGCGTAGACTTAGTATCCAGAAGGATATTGACGAACTTGTCGTCCTTAGTGGCAAATTAAAGGAGCAGCGAGAACAGCTTTTAAGTGAGAGGGAACGGTTTATTGCCTTCGCAGATAGATTGAAGAGTTGTGATCATTGTGGGGAAGTGACCCGTGTATTTGTGCTCTCTGATCTTCAGTATGATAGAAGGGAGATCCTTCCACTACCAAAGCTGGCCGAAGATTACATCAGAAATAGCTCTAAATTGAAGAATGATGTAAGTTCTCCTGTTGGTGTGAATGTAGAGGCTCCAACTTTAGCCAAATCTACATCTTGGCTTAGGAAATGCACGGAGAAAATACTGAAATTGTCCCCGATTAAAAGAGGAGAGTTGATTGCTATTGAGGATACTGTGGAAGACACCTCTCTGTCGGACCTGGATGATAATGCTGAGCCATCTTCCATTAGGTATGATTTTGCTGAAGAAGTTCAAGAATTATCTTCGTTTGATTTCCAAAGGGAACAAGTGAATGACGATGAAGACCGTGGATTGGTCAACAATGAGAATAACAAAGATCCGGAAGTCTCCCATAATTCTGGTTTGATCAGTCAGCAGCCATCTGGAAAAAGAGGGAGGGGAAGAGTTATTAGGACACACTCTGTGAAGGCGGTGATGAAAGATGCCAAGGACATACTTGGAAATTCACTTGAACTTGGTGATAGTGAGCGTCCAAATGGCAACGATGTAAACCAGGAGCTATCTGAAAATGTAAGGAAGGGCCGGAAACGTGTTCGTCCTCATGCTACTGCACAAACTACTGTAAGTGCGCAGGATGATGGAGAGAGTGAAACGCGTTCTGATAGTATTGCTGCTGGTGGGCCCAGAATAAGGCGGCGTAAAACTACGGCCGCTGAGCAAGTGCCTGCTGTAAAACGATATAATCTCAGAAGACCGAAGACGTAAGTACCCCAAATAAATTCGTATTTCCGTTAATTGGAATACTATGCTTTTTACCTGCGAGTGTGTGAAGAAGTGGGCTCCCTGGAATATGAAAAATACTAATTCTTCCAAGGTTGACATACCTTTGTTGTATACTAAAAGAGCAGAAGAACTAATATGAGACGAGTTGAAACCTGATGAATCAACTAACCTCATAATTGAATGAGCAATTCCTAACTTGTCTTGCATAATTATAAAAATCGAGTCCACCCTGGATAATCATGAACTGTTTTTCATACCCTTATTCATCAACTTCCATGATTCAACTTTGAGTATGTTTTTAAGTCTTTGTTTCTTCACTGCAGTGTGGACACAGTTGCAGCTGTCAACACGTCTTCTGATTCTAGAAGAGTTAGAAATGAAAATGGAAAGAGAGAGAAGCCAGAAGGAAATTCCAGATTGGAACTCACTGATTCAGCTGGAGTCGCTAGTGATAATACCGCAAGTGTAAATTTGATGCAGGTAAGGATTTTCTGCATGTTTTTACTACCCCTGTCCATGAAGCAACATATATGGAGTGAGGTTGACGTCCTCTGTGAAAGTCGTCTCATAATGATGTTTTCATGAGGCTGTCTGAAATAGAAATTTGCACTAATGTTTGTTTTTTATACTGCCAGGCCGAGATTAGGGAGGAGATGAATGACGGCAGCACTCCCTTGATTCACAGGACGGTTGAGACTACTGAGATAAGTGAAGAAGTGAATGGAACTCCCATCAGGGCTGTCGAAAATGATGATGAAGCGAGTGGATCAATGGGTGGTTCTAGTGGTGATGATGATGATGATGAGGTTGAGCATCCAGGTGAAGCCTCCATTGGTAAAAAGCTATGGAAGTTCTTAACCACATAACGGACACCAAAGCGTGTATCGTCGCATAACTAGAGCTTGGTTCTTGGACTACATTTCCCCCTCCCTATCCTAGTGTCATTTGAGTCAGTGTGTTGTGTAGTAGCATACTTATTGTTGAATCTAGTCGAATCTCGGTATCCCCGATCTATTTTTCGGGAGAGGTCCCGTGTTGTGTATGTAATCCTATCAGATCTAGATGAGTGTAGTGTGGCACAGGGCGTTTTGCCGGGAGCGTGACTTAGCTTACCACATTGTTTAAATGATGATTAAATTTGTTTGTATCACTGGATTAAAGACTAGATGATTGTATCAAAGACTAGATGGTTTTATTCCCTTGTTGCTTGTTTCTAACACCTTGTTTTAGAAAATAGGTAATGTAGCATAGCACAAAATTAGAAATAAGATTATCGTATGCATACAACGACGAGTTTTATCCAATAACATAGCACAAACAGTTGATAGATAAATGACAGCATAGAAATTACAAGAATATACACAAATAAGATGATCATCAGCCTCTAGCCTTGAGATCAGCAAGCCTCCTACTAAGATCACCTTCATCAGCCTTCTCAGGCGCAGCAACAGCGTGTCCTGCAGCCTGCGGTAACCCGACGGAAACCTCAAGACCGTAATCATCCGCCACCTGCTGCATCAAATCATTAACATCCGTCTCGGGAGTGGAAAGCGAAGTACTTCCAGCCATAGAAGTATCCATAAACTCGGCTTGAACCTCCATATTAACAAACTGCTTCTCAAACTGATCCATAGTTTCCGACATTTTCTGCAAGTTACCAGTATTCAAGGAGGATTCAAGAGATTTGACGATATTACCCATGGATTTAGCGACATGCTGCATTTTAGCTTGAGTATCAAGCCTAGAAACGACAGCGTCTAACCTAGAAGAGAGACGAAGGTAGTTCATCTGCTCAGTACGCTTGCGAATGGCGTTTTCAGCGTAGATTCTAGCGCCATCCATGTTACCTTTTTCGATGGCTTTTTTGACCTTGAGTTTTTCGGATTTCTCGTCTTTCTCGCACTTTCGAGCTTGTCTTTGGAGAGATTTTGAGGTGAATTTCAGATCCATTATTTGATTCATTAGCTTCTCTGTGTTACCCATGGATGATCTGATTGAAGAATGATCGAAAATTAAGATTAGGGTTTGTGGAAAGAGGGGTTTCTGATTGAAAGGAGGAGGAAGACAAAGTCGGAAGCTGCGTGGTGTTTGTTATATATATGGCAAATTCTTATTTCAGACGGACTATTTCCGTCTGAAAAATAAGACGGGATTATGTTGTTACTTTTTGATAAAATGTAACAACAGCTTATATTAAGTTCAGTCTTCGTAGTGAGTTGGCTGTTGCTCTTATTTTCAATAATGGTTACATCTAACTGTAAAGTGGTTACAAAATTCCGTCTTATTGCTTCAGACCAAAATGGGTCGTCTGAAGCAAGACCAACTGTATATATATAGGTTTCAATTTTAAAACCGCGTTTAATTTGCGTATTGTTTACGTTATGCCTACTAAAACCTTCTACTCTACAAACACTTTTTAACATGACTCTAAGTATGTGTTTGACCTTACTAACCTAAAAGAACTTTTCCTTTTTAAAAGGAGTTTTTACATTAAACTACTCCTTGGAAAAGCTATTGGTGGTTGGCCAAATTTAGGAAAAAAGAGTTTTTTATAATTTGGATATGTTTGGCCTACTATTTTATTTAAACCCTTTTTCATACTCTTTGTTAATCATCACATTACTACTAATTATGTTAACTATATAATCATCATTTGAATAAAAATTTACGTATAATTTTTTTTGAAATATCATATAATCGCTCGACCATTATAGTAAACTATTGAAATTTCATATATATCATCACACTAACATGTAACATAAACATAAAATACTTCAAAAAAAAAAATTAATTTTACAATCTCGTTAACTCAAAATTATAATTGTATCGACTAAATAATGTTCATGTGTTTTTGTGTGTCAATTAAAAATATTGTCTTAATTTAAAAAGATGCAAAAGTGTTCATAGAGAAAAAAATGTGTGAATTGTTTGTTATTGATTAAATAAACGCAATTGTTAAATCCCGCACAAGGTTTTACTCAATCCCGCACATTTTACCTCTATCATTCCAATTTTACCCTTCCTTTTAAAAAGGGATAAAAAAAAGTTATCTCCTTTCTCCTCCCCTCAAAACAACCCAATTCATCAATAATTCGTCAATTTTGGATCTTAATTCGTTAATTTCCATTTTATTGATTACATTGATGCACGTCTTTTAATCGATTCAAAGAATGTTTTTTTTAAAAGAAAAAGGAAATTAGGGTGATTTTTTTTTGTTGAAGAGTTTTATTGTCAATCGTACGTCGGCGGGAGTATGGTTCGTATGTCGACGGTGTTGGGTCGGAGTATTGTGTAGTATGTAGGTGGTCGTTGGTGTAAGTTGGTGGTTGCGGGTGATGGTCGTCGGAGTATATTAGTCTTCTACTGCATATGGCATTTATGGCTACAGTGGTTAGGAAAGGGAAAGGATGTTCGGCCGTTGATGGTTGGCGACGTAAGGGTCTAGGGAAGGCGTGGTCGGCGCAGGGAGAGGGGTGGAGGAAGGTAGTCGGGTGACTAGAAGGGAGGGGACGGCGGGGATGGTTTGTTTTCTTCTTCTTTTTTTATAAAAAAATCTTTTCCGTGGATGGGAGAAATGGGAGGGGTAAAATCGGAAAACGAAGAAAAAATGTGCGGGATTGAGTAAAATTGTGTGCGGGATTTAACAACTCTGGCAGTAAAAAGATAGTAACATAGGTGCAAAGGAGTCTTTTTGTGAGAAGTATAAGTAGAAGCACATAAGCACTTATTGATTCTAGTGGCTATTTTTTAGGTTTTAACTTTTCAAAAGCAATTTTACCTCCCTCTAAAATATAGTGTTGGACACAACTTCTCATTTTCTAGTTAGAAAAGCACTTAAAGAGCTTGGCCAAACACGCTCTAAACTTGTAATATGCCAAATTTCTGTTAGGTAGTTGACGGAAAAGTGACGTAACTAATTTCATTTTGAATTTTTCTACATGGTAACCCCGTGTTTCAAATTTTTTTTACAAGATAACCTTTTTTTTTTGCAATGCACAAACGCTTACACATACTCATGTAATTAATCCAGATCCTTTTCCTCTCATTTTTACTTGATTGCAATGAAAAAAAGTAAATAACCGGTCCATGTTGAAAAATTAGAGAAAATTGAATAATTGAATGAAAATAAGAAGAGATGATTAATTGACGGAAAATGATCATCATTGAAGATGTCTCGTTTATCCTCTTGAAGTTCATCACCCCACAAAGATGATGGACACCTTCTCCTCATGCCATTTATATCACAATAAGCAAATTAAACCATAATAACTTGTTAATAACCAATGACTTTTCAAAGTGAGTTGCTCCTTCGTCGGTACCATAGTCACTCAACTAAGTTGATTGTGCTAATTCTCTTACTCATATGAAGGCAATAGATGTAATTACTCACATCATATCTAACATTGGTATTTGATAACCTATTTGTTCCGTATATTTTCAACCAAGTCCACTCATATATATTTTTAATATTTTTGTCCCCATAAAACTGTGGGATTATACATTATTATTTAGTTATTGAGTGAGAATGTAACAACCCGAAAAGTACCCGATTTTTCTAGTAAAAATATTTACTAACACTTTTCAGTAGAACTTAAGTTTTTAAAATAAGAATTTTTGTTCCGAGTCTTATTTTGAAATTCCGCGTTCGTATTTGGAATTTCTGAGAGATTTCATGAAAAGACCGTTTTTAGTCATCTTTGACTTTTCTTGACTTTTAAGTCGTCTTTGACTTTCCTTGACTTTTTAAAGTCGTCATTGACTTTTTCTTGACTTTTAAGTCGTCCTAAACTTTTCTTGACTTTTAAGTCATCTTCGACTTTTCTCGACTTTTCAGTCAACTTTGACTTCCTTTGACTTTTTCCCGACTCGCCTCATAAGTTTGAAGACCGAAATTTTATTTAAAAAAATAATATTTTTGATTTATTTTTATTTAGATTTATTAAGATTTATCATAATTTAATATAATTATTTTGAATTTATTCGGAATTTAAGAATAACGTTTACGGTTTTAACCGAACGTCATTTAACTATTCCCGACTCATCGTAAAGCGCGAAACAAAATCGAAACTCGACTTTGGCAGGAGTCACACGCGCGTGTCATCGCTTTCCACTCACCATAAGATATTTTAATTGTTTTGAATAAACTAATCAAAATATCTAGATATTTATTAACTTTATCGATCAGTTAACGAAAATTACGCAAATCGAGCGAAAACAGCCCCGACAAGCTCATATCCACACGGCTCAACCTCCCTCTAATAGCCTTGATATTTTCATTTCTTTGGATTACAATATCATAATATCTAGATATTTGTTGTAATTAAGTTTATCGTTAATTATATTTAATCGTTTACCGTAAAATAATTATTAAACGCGAGTCAATTACGTAACAACAATTTCAAAACTCGACATCCTTATTTGCCTATATTTACACGGCACACACACACCCCACATTACTCACAAACAACTTTTCATTTTACAACAAATCAAATTAAGATCAAAACATTACTTTATTTGATCGTTCTTCGTGTTCTTCGTCGTTCATCATTTGTTCTTCATCGTTTTTGAGCAAAACCTCCATAAAATCTTCATTTCTTAATTAAATCCATCCTAATTTATATTTCTAGACTCTCCTCTTCGCTCCTCATCTTCCCGTACGGTTTTATTTCAATTCCGTCAAAATCGTTTTCAAGACTTTAATTATGGAAAATCATATTTTAAGTTCTAATAATGTTCTCTTGTCATTTCTTATAGGGGAAGATTTTGAAGACGAGTTTGGTGACTCGTATATCTTAGGAGAAGACTAGAAGACGGGTTTCTTAGTTCTTAGTTCTTATTATTTTGGTGCTACTTGATTTTAGCTAGCTAAGGTAACGATTCCAAGTTACTCGACGGATAAATGTTACATAGCTATTTTTTTTTTTGTGTTTCTTGTTTGGGTTTCTTTAAAAGTTTTTGGTTCACTTTAGTTTTTTGTTCATATATTAATGATTTTATGAATTTTTAGTTAGTAACATGTTAAGTAGTGGTTATTATGGTGTTTTATGAATTTATAACATGTTGGTTGTTCTTGATGAATTTGGATGATTCTTCATAATCATGATTGTTGTATGATTGATGGTTGTTTTGATTGTTTAAAAATGGATGTTGTTAATTAAAAACATGCTAGAATTAATTTGGAACTTAGGTGGTTGTTGAGGTGGTGGCCGGAAATGGTGGTAGGGTGAACCGGACCAGACCAGCCGGTCCAGGCCGGTTCAGACCCAGTCTGGGCTGGTCCAAGGTGGGTCCGGGTTTTGGTCTTTGGGTTGTGTCGATGTTTGATTGTTTAATTGTTGTTTTGACGGGTTTTAATTATGTTAAAGCATGCGGGAAATAATTAGAAACGTTTTTTAGTAAAACCGTTAAAAAGGCCAAAACAGCCCATTTTGCCCAAAACAGGCCGTGGGGCCCATCCAGGCCCATGTGGGGTCCGGCCCAACTCAGCCCGTTGGTCCCACTTTGGGACTTGTGACGGTTTTTGAGTTATCGTCATTTTTATCGTGTTTTGTAATATTTAGCAAGTGGGAAATGTTAATAAGTAAAATATTTAATTACAAGGTTTTTCATTAATTATTATTTCCACATGTTAGAAAATTATAAGACGAGATCGTAGTTTAATTTAAATATCCTTTTAGTCAAACGGTTTTGGGTATAATATATAAATTCACAGTTTTAGAAGTCGTCAATAAATAACATGAAATAATATGTTGATTTATGTCCATGTGGAAAATACTCTGTTTCTAGCCGATTTGATCCACGGGTTGGGTCAAACTAATATCTAGTCAGCCCCGATATCTGACTGATGACCCGTCCGCGGGACTCGGTCGGATTTGTCTTCAAGGCTACGGTTGTATTTATTAATGATTAGCTTAGTAGATATGAGGCGATATATATTTGATTATTATTTATATGCAATTAGTCACATATAGGATGTTTTTTCCCGTTAACTGTTTAATTTTTATGGTGGTGTCGTGTTGAGCTAGTACCCAATCAGAATTATGAGTATATGGCGTCTTGACCATCTAATATCTAAATGGTACTGGACCATGACTATCGATACGGCACTTACTGTCTTTAACGAGCTATGGATTTCACCGCTTTGATAGCGTTGTGTCCACTGCTTGGGCCTTTTATACCACTCTGGGGGCTGCATCCAAAAAAAAAAAAGAAAAAAAAAACAAACAAAAGAAGAAAAAAAAAAAAAAAAAGCAAAAGGAATAAAAAAAAAAATCCAAAAAAGGAAAAAAAAAAAGATAAAAAAAAAAAATAAGAGTTCCTCTTTGGGAAGGGAGCCAGCTTAAGTACTAGCCATCTCTGCTTAGGGGGTCGCCTAGTAGAGTTTCTCATAGACGGTTATGTCATGGGACGGGGAATGGAATAGCTGTTGTCGCTAGGTCTGATCAGTCTAGGACTAGGATGTTTTCCTACCTTGTGGTATAGACTCGAGTTACAGAAGTCTTCTATCGACTGTCCTAAGAACTTATGCCTGTTTCTAGATGGATTGGTCTTTCATGTTTGTATGATTCTATGAGTTCTAGAAGGTGAGATGCAAGCCGGCTAGGATTGATAGAGTTTGGATTACCGATTGTTAACTGATTCACATGATTACGTGTTGATTAGGGTTTGAGTGTATCATTGCCACGTTACAGGGTAACCTCTGAGCTAGCATACCAGCTTCCCTACCTCTTGTTATCTTTTATTTTAGGTTTCACATGATAGCTTTCATATGCTAGGTTATATGTTAGTTAATTGTTTCATAACATGAAAAGCATATCATATATGTTAAGGTTTTGTAGTTTCCATATACATTGCTTTTATGTTATTCATGTTTTATTAAACTCGACATTTCGTGGCTGGGAGAACTCGGAGTTATTCTCCACTGACTGTGGCTTCCGTGTTTATATTTAATGCGGTTGGCAGGTTTGTGATGCATACATTGGGTACATTGACGAGCTAGCGAGCGAAGTATTCACCTTGGACCTATATTCGGTTCTTTAGGATTGTATATTATTATATACTCTTTTATTTCGTATTTATACGGGAGATATGTCTCCCGTTTTAGATATTTCTTTTGTATAATATTATTTCCTTTTTGTTGAACCTTTTTATTTAAGACACCTTCGTTATGTATTCTCATCTTTTATTTAGTTAAATTTTTTTTTTCTTTCCGCAAATTTGAGGGTGTCACAGAACGCCTGTTAGAGCGTATAACCACTGCCTCTAACTTGACACAGCGTATAACCACTACCTATGTCGGTTGTGGAGCGTATCACCACTGCCTCCACGGTACTATGTGTTAGTTTCTTAAACTCGATATTAGACATTTCTAATATCAAATTACAATTAGTTTACTCATTAAACTAAATGGATCTTATGCATGGATAACATAAAATCAAATAAGGAAGAATACGTAGTTCCTTACATAGATCTAAACGGATTTTGGGCACAAAATAGGACACCTTCCTACTTTGTTCTTGAGCTCAAAATATAAGGATGATTTCCTAGTTCTTAGAATAAGAACACTCCAATTAGTTGCACCAAGACAATACCCAAATCTCTACAATATTATTACTATAAGTAATATAATAGAAGCCCTTAAAATATATTTTCTAATAACTGATAAGTGAATATTTGTATGATTTTAACCCCCAATTTAGCTCGGTTTTGTATGTCATTTGTGCTTTGTTAAGCCATTTTATGAGCTAATATCGTCTTCTAGGCGAATTCCTATGTTCTAACCTGTTTTGTAGGGAAAGTGACGTTTCTACGCCCTTTTTCTATATTCCCGAGCATTTGCCTAGAACCCGTCGATTTGAAGAAGCAAGCTTGACCAAGTCAAAAGCATTTCAAGAAGGTTCACTGACTCAAAAGAGAGAAGAAAGAAAAGACGGTTTTGCAGTTGTCAGAAGATCGATCAGTTAGGCGAAGAATTCATCATTTTACATCAAACCCTATCAAAAAACCCGACTCAAGAGGTCAAGGGGGATAATGAAAGTCAAGTCATATGCAAGGGGAGATGAAACAAAAGTCAATTGACCAAGATCACAACTTACCCGATCGGGTAAGTGGTGTACCCGATCGGGTATCTCTGCTGATTCGAGCTTTTGCTTCGACTTCCTCCTTTTTGTCCTATGTGATGAATGCATGACCCCTTCCCCACGAAACCCTACTGCTATATAAAGAGAACCTCAGCCACCACAATGAGATGTACTTCATACAATTCTCTTCTACACTTCTCTTTACAAAAACCCTAGATTAGGAGGAGGGAGACCTAGCCTCTATTCTCTCATTTTCTTCTTCTTTTTGTCCTTAGTTTCTTAGTTTATTTATGTCTTTTCTACATCAAAACCTTAGCTTAGATCAATAAGAATTTCATCTTTATAATCTACTTTAAGTGGTTCAAGCATTGTAATTCGTGGATCGACTATTCTATGCAAGGAATTTCTATTATTGTTGTCATTACCGTTGTTGATCGTCATCTAGGTATTCCAATCTTATGTTTTGTTTAAAGTCTTTATGTTTTCTATTTTGATTGTTATTTTCCATCCATGTTATCTGAGATTCATTTTGGTATCGTTATAATCGTCATTTCATTTAATTAGATTGTCAATTTAGCGTCGTTATTATCGCCATATAAAGAGTTTTAAACTATTGTCAAAACCAAATAAACATGTCTATCCCAGTTTTCGTTATTAACATCATCTTAGATTTAAACATCACCATGAGTGAGTAGTCGTTTTTCTAGGGTGTAGGGTAGCCATGTTAGGTTGATTAAAAGATTATAATTGGATAAAAGAAATTGTGCTTTTAAAACATTGTGTCTATGCATGTTTGGACTATAACGATAGTTAACGATTCCTGATCAAAATCATTGACTGAAATGGAATTTTTTTCCAACGTAGAGATACGTGAATTGAATAGACAAAGCATGACATGGTAGATTAAGACCTAGTAAATTACCTAAAAGCATGCTAGACCATCTGATCTATGATTGTAATGAACACATCATTCTTACGAACTCACAATGAATTATTTGCATGTTTCAAATCAAATTTCATCAATATGTTAATCTACATGTGTGAACCTACTTCCCTAGATTCTTTCTATCATTGTTAATTCATTACTTGCTTTATTGTTTTCGTTTTAATTTGCTTTTATTTCGTTTTCAGTTATGCTTTTTATTAGTTTTGAAATCAAAACCGTAAAACCCAGATACTCGTTAGATAAAACTCAATTGCAAGACAATTCACATTCTATAGGAAACACCATCTCCGTGAGGATAGACCCCTACATCCCTAATTACATTAATTTGTTATTACCCTAGTCTGGGTAATTATCTTTGCATCGGCCTTGCGACAGGTCCGATCAATAACTCTTATTACTACCTTAGTAATTTATTAGAAATTTTATGAACTCTAGTTTTATGAAAAAACTTATTAAGTAATTTCTAGTGTGAGAGTGTGAGATTAAGAGAGATAAACTTGTTTTTGCACTTGTGAGATGAATGAATACAAATAAGGAGAAAATCTCCTTATTTTGATATGCATGACCGGCCACCCTAGCATGGGGGAAGGTGAGCATGCCTCATATTTTCTCTTCTCAAGGTACTAGGCTTAGGGCTAGAAATAGGTGCTTAATCATTTTGTCTAATCTATATTAGATTAATAATTACAAACCAAATCCCTCTTTTTAAAGCCTTAAAACCGGTATACCCATGTAATATGGGTGTCCATTTTATTTTTCTAATTTGTCATTTGTCACATATGTGACATGTGACATGTAACATCTAATTAAGCTTATAAATATACATTTAACTAATTTAAATGCAATTTCATAACAAATAAATTAGACTTAACATTTTAAGTCACATTTTATAATTACATGTAAATAAAATGGGTCATCTCATATTTGGTTAATATTATCTACAACAATTTGTAATTATAATCGACCAATTTCACTTATCTCAAATGTTTCATAAACATTATGCATTCTTAGTAATATAACGATTAAATTACCAAAAATGAATCTTATTTAATCATATTACAATAAGATATTATTCTCACTTATATAAACTTAGTTTAATTTAAGGGATTTATTAATTAATGTGTATTGCTATACAATTAATTAATGTACATGATTAGGGGATTGTCCTTTAGGTGTGACCTCAAGGGATCAACTGATCACCACCGTCATACGACAGTAACGTCAAACTCAATTGAGCCAGTCGTTATCGATTTATGTTGACCAGTTGACTATAATATTCATCATCCCTTTGTATTCTTATTATTGAGATTTAATTATGTCATCGCACTATTGTTGAGGACACTTACTCCAACACTATGTATAGCGTATCACCACTGCCTATATGCCTAAGACCTGGCCAGACCTCTCGATGCATTAACTGTACAATGAACGACACTCTAGACCCACAGCATTTAACTGATGTCTCTGGCCACCCCCGAACATAGACCAAATAAACCCCCGAAGGGCGGCTCTTGATTCATTCTGATAGTATTTAACTAATACTACCATCATCTATTCGAACTAGCCAACAAAGAAATGCACAATTTAACTGACTGTACAAAACATGCGTGAACAACATCACGACTCAACTTAGAAGAACAGTTTAACTGACTGTTCCACCTCAACTCATAGAAGAGTTTAACTAACTGCTCGACTCCTCAAAGAATAAGAGTAACTAAGATGATATGCTAACATAGCGTTATCGTTCAACTAACCATAACACCACACATAAGCCAGCACAGATGACCAAAAGTTAAAGTATCTTGACCAATAACATTATACCTCAAAGGCCATGTTATAGTTCGAGCTACCATAATCCCAGACACAAAAGCATATAACATCCAATGTTATAATACCACCAACTACAACATTCACTTAACCTTAGTGAAGTTATAGTAACTTCAGCTATAACCTTCACTCAACTTTAGTAAAGTTATAGTAACTTCAGCTATAATCTTCACTCCACTTTAGTGAAGTTATAGTAACTTCAGCTATAACTTTCACTCAACTTTAGTGAAGTTATAGCACTTCAACTATAACCTTAGTTAAGTGTGTTAGGTTATAGTATCATCAACTATAACCTTCACTTAACTTCAGCAAAGTTATAGTACCTTCAGCTATAACTTTCACTCAACTTTAGTGAAGTTAAAGCACTTCAAGCTATAACATTATGCGTGCGAGGTCATAGTATCAACTATAACTCTCTTCTATCACGGTTACTCCTCTATAACAAATTCACCGAGGGGTCGACTCCATGGTAAAAACCGCCATGTCACCACAACGAGTCTTGTTATAGTACACCGCACCATAACATCACTTTCAAAGTTATAGCTCAAATAGGTATAACTAGGGTAGCTTACATGCAAAGTTATAGTAACTTCAGCTATAACCTTAATGATGTTAACCAAAACCCTAATTCCTCAACATAAGCAAAACCTAGCCTCTCCCACAAGGATGAGGCCGAAACCCTAGGCGACGGCAACCCCATGGCCGCGCCACCACAAACGACGCTACGGTTCGCGATTTGAACCCTAGTTCGCACACCAAATTAATAATTAAAAGTAGAATAACAACATAAATATTAAATGCAATTAAACATGTGAATCATAAGCATAGATAACCACAAAAACAATTAATCATACAATCAATCATTATATCATGTTAATAATTCACTTTCTATAAACAGAATTAAAGGAAAACACCTAGTTACCTTTTTAGCGTAAAATCTACGATAAATCCTCTTCTAGAATATAACAATCTTCCTCCGGATTGTCCACGAAGCCTTTACCATCATCATCAAAATGTGCCAACAATAAGAACGATCCTAATTAATAATCTAGCGCATAAAACTACGAAAAGATGGAAATAAAATATAAAACTTACAACGATTGAAGAATAGATTGACTAGGATCGATCTAGGAACGAAGATGAATGATTAATGATGAAGAAATAAGGAACGAAACCTTAGGGAAAGGGCTGCCACCACACGGCACAAAGGGAGGAAGGAGAAGAGAGAAGTAGGTTTAGGGTTTTCAAATAAAAGAAAGGGAAGGAGGTTAGGATTAGCTTGATATTTATAGAGAAGCTAATGGGCACTAGGGTTTAACTAGAAAATAGGCCCAAAAAGAAATAATAAGGAGGATTTGACCCAACAATGAAGTTATACTAACATTAGGTAGAACTTAGACTAATTTAATAAGGATTTCTGAGAAATAATTAATTAATTCGAATAAAATAAATAGCGGAAATTCTAGGGTGTTACAATCTAACCCCCTAAAAAGAAGTTTCGTCCTCGAAACTGGATAGGGTAACTAGCTCACTCACAAAGATGCGGATACTTCTCCCTCATCAAAGCTTCAGTCTCCCAAGTCTCTTCTTCAAATCTCTGATTCTTCCAAAGAACTCGTACCAAAGGTACCACCTTATTCCTTAACCTCTTCTCTTGACGATCCAAAATACGGATAGGTATCTCCTCATAGGTCAAGTTCACATCGGCTTGTAGTACATTAGAGGGATCACTACGATAACGCCACAACTGAGATACATGGAATACGTCATGTACCTTCGACAAATTCAGAGGTAAAGCCAACCTATAGGTTACCTCACCAACTCTCTTGAGCACCTCATAAGGTCCAATATACTTAGGGCTAAGCTTTCCCTTAATCCCAAATCTCTTAACATCTTTCATCGGCGACACCTTAAGGAACACCTTATTGCCAACTTCGAACTCAATCGGCCTACGACGCAAATCTGCATACGTCTTCTAAAGATCATGCGCTGCCTTCAGCTTTTCACGAATCAATCTCACCTGATCGATAGACTCCTGGATTAACTTCGGTCCAACCACCACCACTTCGTTAGAATCGTCCCAACATAAAGGACTACGACACTTCCATCCATAAAGTGCCTCAAACGGGGCCATCTGAATACTAGCTTGATAGCTATTATTATAAGAGAACACAACGAGTGGCAAACTCTTCTCCCAACCAATCTGGAACTCCATTGCACAAGCTCGCAACATGTCCTCTAAAGTCTGAATGGTCCGCTCGGTCTGACCATCTGTAGCAGCATGGAAAGTCGTACTCATCTTAAGCTCACTACCCAAAGCTAACTGCAGCTTCTTCCAAAACTGGGAACAAAACCTCGGATCACGATCGGAAATAATATCCTTAAGAACCCCATGCAGACGAATAATTTCACGCTGATAAGCATTAGCAAGTTCCTCGAGACTCCAAGTCTCCTTCATTGGAATGAAATGCGCAACCTTGGTTAAACGATCAACCAAAACCCAAATAGCATTCATTCCCCTCTGCGATCTCGGTAAACCCATGACGAAGTCCATCAAAATCGAATCCCATTTCCATGTAAGAATCTCCAATGGTGGTAGCAAACCACCAGATCTCTGATGCTCAAACTTGACCTTCTTACAAATGAGACAACGACTCACGAACTCGGCAATTTCCTTCTTCATCTTAGGCCACCAAAAGCGTAGCTTCAGATCCTTATACATCTTATCGCCACCAGGATGAACGAAATAGGGTGTAATATGAGCCTCTTTGAGAATCTTACCTTTTAAGACCTCACAATTAGGTATACACCATCGACCGCGGAATCGCAAACCATCATCAGGTGCGACCATGAAGTCTTTAGCTCTACCTTCACTTAAAGCGAATCGTACTCCTTCAAGGAAGTCGTCCTCTCGTTGCTGAACCCGGATCTCATGTAGAATCTCAGGTTCAGCAATCATTGCTCCCAAATTCAGAGTACCAGGAAGACCCACCTCAAGGCTCAACCTTTGGAACTCTCGACTCAACTCATCAGGTAACACCATAATCGAACTTAAAACAGGACGAGTCTTCCGACTCAAAGCATCGGCAACCACGTTCGCCTTACCCTAATGGTACAGTAGCTCGATCTTATAGTCATTTAGCAGTTCCAACCATCGTCTCTGCCTCATGTTAAGATCTCTCTGAGTGAAGATATACTTCAAGCTCTTATGATCCGTATAGATGTTGCAAGAAACTCTATACAGATAGTGTCTCCACAACTTAAGTGCAAACACCACAGCTACTAACTCAAGATCATAAGTTGGATAATTCACCTCGTGGACCTTCAACTGACGGGAAGCATAAGCCACGACCTTACCCTTCTGCATCAACACACAACCAAAACCACATTTCGATGCATCAGAATAGACAGCGAACTCAACACCCTCTTCAGGCAAAGTTAACACTGGAGCAGTAGTCAATCTCTTCTTTAATTCTTGAAACGCTGATTCACAAGCTTCGGTCCAAATGAACTTGGACTCCATCTTCATAAGCTGAGTCATAGGCCTTGTGATCCTCGAGAAATCATGCACGAATCGACGATAGTAACCAGCAAGACCAAGGAAACTTCGGATCTCATTCACATTCTTCGGACTTTTCCAATTGACCACAGCTCAAATCTTCGATGGATCAACCATAACTCCATCTCCAGATTTTGCATGACCTAGGAAGGTCACTCCTTCTGTAACAACCCGAAAAGTACCCAATTTTTCTAGTAAAAATATTTACTAACACTTTTCAGTAGACTTAAGTTTTTAAAATAGAATTTATTGTTTCGAGTCGTATTTTGAAATTCCGCGTTCGTATTTGGAATTTCTGAGAGATTTCATGAAAAGACCGTTTTTAGTCATCTTTGACTTTTCTTGACTTTTAAGTCGTCTTTGACTTTTTCTTGACTTTTTAAAGTCGTCATTGACTTTTCTTGACTTTTAAGTCGTCATAAACTTTTCTTGACTTTTAAGTCATCTTTGACTTTTCTCGACTTTTAAGTCGACTTTGACTTTCGTTGACTTTTTCCCGACTCGCCTTATAAGTTTGAAGACCGAAATTTATTTAAAAAAAATAATATTTTTAATTTATTTTTATTAAGATTTATTAAGATTTATCATAATTTAATATAATTATTTTGAATTTATTCGGAATTTAAAGAATAACTTTTACGGTTTTTAACCGAACATCATTTAACTATTCCCGACTCATCGTAAATCCCGTAACAAACTCGAAACTCGACTTTGGCATGAGTCACGCGCCCATGTCATCGTTTCCACTCACTTGAGATATTTTAATTCTTTCGATTAAACTAATACAAATATCTTAGATATTTGTTACTTTATCGTTCCGTCAACGGAGATTACGCAAATCGTTTACAAAACTGACCCGACAAACACAATACCACACGGCTCTCTTTCCCCTCTAATAGACCTTGATATTTTCATTGCTTTTGATTACAATATCATAGTATCTAGATATTATTTCACTTTATCGATCAGTTAACGAGAATTACGCAAAACGCTCGAAATCAGATCCGTCTTCTCACCATACCACACGGCTCCTAAGTCCTCTAATAGGACTAGATATTTGTCTTTCTTTTGATTATTAATAGCATAATATCTTGATATTTAGTTTAATAAACTTTATCGTTAATTATCTTTAATCGTTTACCGTAAAATAATTATTAAACGCGAGTCAATTACGTAACAACAATTTCAAAACCCGACATCCCTTTTTGCCTATAATTACACGGCTCCCACACCACTCTCTACTCACTAACAACTTTTCATTTTTCAACAAATCAAATTAAGATCAAAATATCACTTTCTTTAATCGTTCTTCGTGTTCTTCGTCGTTCATCATTTGTTCTTCGTTGTTCTTGAGCAAAACCTTCATAAAACCTTCATTTCCTAATTAAATCCGTCCTATCTTATATTTCTAGACTCTCCTCTTCGCTCTCCATCTTCACGTACGGTTTTATTCCAATTCCGACAAAATCGTTTTCAACACTTTAATTATGGAAAATCATATTTTAAGTTCTAATAATGTGTTTTCTGGTCTTTTCTTATAGGGGAAGATTTTGAAGACGAGTTTGAGCTCGTATATTTTGGGTGAGATTAGTAGAAGGGTTTCTTATTATATACTTATATTTGGTGCTAATGGTTTTGCTAGCTAAGGTAACGATTCCGAGTTACTCGACGGATATATGTTACATAGCTTTTGTTTCTTTGAGTTTTTGGTTCATCTTTGTTTTAGTCATGTTTTATGATTGTGGATTTTAGTAGTAATATGATAAGTAGGATGCTTTTTAGGTTGTATGGAGGTTTCATGTTGTTTAGTGTTCTTTATGAATTTTGATGATTTTTCATAAGTTATGATTTTTATGTTGTGTAGGAAATTTATAATATGTTTAGTGTTCTTTATGAATTTTGATGAATTAATTTTAAATCATGATTTTGTATGATGGTTGTTAAAATGGATGTTTGTTAATTAAAAACATGTTAGGAAATAATTTGGTGGTGGTTGTTGTGGGAACCGTGGAGGTGGGCTGGAAAACCGGACCCAAACAAGCCGGTCCAGGCCGGTTCAGACCCGGTCTGGGTTGGTCCATGGTGGGTCCGGGTTTTGGTCTTTGGGTTGTGTCGATGTTTGATTGTTTAATTGTTGTTTTGACGGGTTTTAATTATGTTAAAGCATTCGGGAAATAATTCGAAACGGTTGTTAGTAAATCGTTTTTAAAAAGGCCAAAAGGCCCAAACCAGCCGTGGAGGCCCAGTCCAGGCCCGCGTGTCGTTGGCCCCAACTCAGCCCGTGGGTCCCACTTTGGGACTTGTGACGGTTTTTGAGTTATCGTCATTTTTATCGCGTTTTGTAATAATAGCAAGCGAGAAATATTAATAAGTAAAATATTTAATTAAAAAGGTTTTTCATTAAATTATTATTTCTCACATGTTAGAAATTATAAGACGAGACCGTAGTTTAATTTAATATCCGTTTAGTCAAACGGGTTTTTGGTATGATAGAATAATTCACATGTTAGAAGTTTTATTAAAATAACATGTAAGGAATATGTTGATTTTATGTCTATGTGATAAAGACTCTGTTTCTAGCCGGTTTGATCCAACGGGTTTGGTCAAACTAAGATCCTAGTCAGCCCCGTTTTGACTGAGACCGTCGAAGGGACTCGGGTAGTGGGATTGTCTTCAAGTAAGGTTTGTATTTAATTAATGAATTAGCCTTAGTAGCATATTGAGGCGATTGTTATTTGATTATTGATTATATGCAATTAGTCACCATGTTAGGAAATGGTTTCGGACTGTTAATATAATATGGTTGGTGTCGTGTTGACTCAAGTACCCATAGAAGGAATTAGATTATATGGCGTCTTGACCATTCTAATTTAACTGATATCATGGACCCATGACATTGATAGGCCATACTATCTTTAACGAGCATACGGAGTTTGTCGATTGATAGCTTTTGTGTCACTGGCTTGGGCCTTTTGATACCAAGCCGGGGGCATGGCATCCTAAGAGTTTCCACTTTGGGAAGGGAGCCAGCTTAAGTACTAGCCATCTCTGCTTAGGGGGTCGCCTATCAGAGTTTCTCATGTACGGTTATGTAATGAGACAGGGACTGGGTTAGCTGTTGTCGCTAGGTCTGATCAGTCTAGGGCTAGATGTGTTCCAACCTGGTGGTATAGACTTCGAAGTTACAGAAAAGTCTCGCATATTGACGGTACTAAGAACTGTGCCTGTTTCTAGACGTATTGGTCTCTAATTTTTGTATGATTCTATGAGTTTTTTAGAAGGTGAGATGCAAGCCGGCTTTCAGATTTAGTGAGAGTTTTTGGGATTAACCGATTGTTAACTGATTCACATGATTACGTGTTGATTAGGGTTTGAGTGTATCATGGCCATGTTTCTGAGAGGACCCTCTGAGCTAGCATACCAGCTTCCCTACCTCGAGTCATAGTTTATTATCGGTTTCACATGATAGCTTTCACATGCTAGGTTATTTGTTAGTTATCTGTTTCATAACAGGAAAAGCATATCATATATGTTAAAGTTGTGTATTGTTCATATACATTGCTTTTATGTTATTCATGTTTTATTAAACTTGACATTTAGTGGCTGGGAGGACTCGGAGTTACTCCCCACTGACTGTGGCTTCCGTGTTTATATTTAATGCGGTCGAACAGGTGGTGAATGCATATTTGGGTACATTGACGAGCTAGCGAGCGAAGTATTTACCTTGGACCTATATTCGGTTCTTAGATTGTATATTATTATACACTCGTTTTATTTCCGTATTTATACGGGAGATATGTCTCCCATCTTGTATATTTCTTTTGTATAATATTACTTCCGTTTTGTAATGACTTTTTTTTATTTCAGACACCTTCATTATGTATTTAAATTATTTTTTTTCTTTCCGCAAATTTGAGGGTGTCACACCTTCAGCCAAAACTCGCACTTCAAGAATTTAGCATACCACTTCTGCTTGCGAAGTGTCTCCAAAATAACACGAAGATGATCCTCGTGTTCCACCTCGTCTCTCGAGTAAATCAGTATGTCGTTTATGAACACCACGAAACACTTGTCCAAATACTCGCTGAAAGTACGGTTCATCTGATCCATGAAAACCGCAGGAGCATTCGTCAAACCAAAAGGCATAACCAAAAAATCATAGTGACCATCCCTCGAACGAAAAGCAGTTTTTCGGAATGTCCTCTTTCCTAACTGGAATTTGATGGTAACCTAACCTGAGATCAATCTTCGAGAACACACTAGCCCCACGGAGCTGATCAAACAAATCCTCAATTCTCGGCAAGGGATACTTTTTCTTGATAGTCACCTTATTGACGAATAAAACAATGCATAACCGCATGCTACCATTCTTTTTCTTGACAAACAAAACAGGAGCACCCCAAGGCGAGGCACGGACAAATAAAACCCTTATCGATCATCTCCTCCAATTGCTTCTTAAGCTCTTGTAGCTCAGCTGGCGCCATATGGTAAGGAGCTTTCGAAATGGGACCAAACCAGGCTACAAATCAATCGAGAACTCCACATCACGCTCAGGTGGAATACCAGGTAGATCCTCAGGGAAAACATCAGGAAACTCTCTAACTATGGGAATCTCCTCCAACTTAGGTTCTGCGGACACATCACGAACACTACACAGATAGATCTGATGACCCTTTCTACCCATGCTCACCATCTTCATAGCGGATACCCATTTCACCTTCGCCATTACTCTAACACCCTGATACGACAATCTAGCACCACTAGGACTCTTGAGCGAAATCTTCTGATCTCTACACTGAAATCTAGCATCATAACGAGCTAACCAATCCGTCCCCAAAATCACATCAAAATCTCCTAGGTTAAATTGGACAAGATCAGCTGGAAGGATCGCTCCTGCAATAGTGACAGGTACGTCCTCGAATAGAATAGAACAAGAAACAATCTCACCCGTAGGGAGGAAAATTGCGGCATTGACGGATGAGGAAGGGATAAGTCCAGCATGGACAACAAAGGATTCGGATACAAAAGACATTGATGCACCCGTATCGAATAAAACAAAAGCAGGTAAAGATTAGGCCAGAAAAGTACTCGTAACCACATCAGGATTAGCCTCAGCCTCTACACGACTCATAACGAACACTGGACCAGTCTTCAGAGCATCAACCTTCGCCTTCTAGGGACAATCAATAGCCTTGTGTCGCGGAGATTTGCAAGTGAAGCAAGTGATAGGGTCACCAGTACCACAATACTTACCCGGGTGGTAAGCCTTCCCACACTTGAAGCAATCCATACCTCTCCAAGCTTGACCCTGATCGCGCGAAGCATACATATGAACCTCAAACTTTTGCTTCTTTTCGGACGGCTGATAGGATTTAGGAGCAACATACGGCCTCTTCACGAACATGGTCTTTGCATTTTCCTCAGCCTCAGTCGCCAGAACAGAATAATAGATACTGAGAGCACGATCATAAGCTTGCTGGAACGAAGTCGAAGGAATGTCAGACATAGCAGTCCTGACCTTAAGAGCAAAATTCTTCTCATAGCGACGATTTCTCGAAATCTCGTCCAAAGCCACAGAAGTAACGAATCGTGATAACCTCACAAATTTGTTGGTGTACTCCTCAACAGTCATTGAACCCTGAGACAAACGAAGGAAATCTTGCTCCTTCTGTCATCTCAGCTCTTCAAGATAAAATCTCATCTTCAGAGCTTCAGAGAAAACAGCCCAACCAAAATCTGGCTGAACCTCCAAACCAGCTCTAGCAACGGCCCACCACTTGTCACCCTTATCCTTCAGGTAGTAGGTAGAAATATCCACCTTCTGACCATTAGGACACTCACTAGCAAGAAATAACTTCTCGATCTCCCGAATCCAAGCTTCCAAAGCAGTAGGATCATTAGCACCATCATAGGTAGGGGGACGGTATCGAGCAAAGCGGTCAAACAGAGACTGCTGCGGACGGTTGTTGTTGTTGTTCTTGAGATGAGTATTAAAATTTTGAGCCATAGATGCCAGCGCATCCTCGAGTATTCTGATGCGTTCAGCATCTCCTTCGTTACCATTTCAAATTCCAGTTCTAGTGCGCACCATAAGTAAAACAGAAGTTTTTTTTCTAGTGGTAAAACTAAGAACCACTTCAGGCAACTACTCGTACACTCTACAAACGTAACCAACTATTCCATATTGGTTTCTACCCCATTTACTCTCACTCATTTACTAATCCATTTAATTTAGTCATTTACTAAGCGAGAGTTGGGAGCGTGTTCGCTCTGATACCAACTGTAACAACCCGGATTTTCAAAACAAAATAAATAACTTAATAATAAATAATCTATCAGAGTACAAAGATGAATAGAAGAAGGTGGCGAAAACACCTGACCAATCCGGATCGATACTCAACTCTAAACTAAACTAATACATTATTGATAATCCTTAACTTAAATAAATTAATAACAAACAGGCTGAGAATGGGGGTCGACAATCAGTAAGGAATAACTAAGTGCTCTCCCAGTCATGTTTACAACAGGCTGAATTAATAACAAGCTATAACAACTGATAGTAATCATAACAGACATGTGAAGCAATTTATACAACATGATATGCAACAAAACGTACCACGAGACGGAACCACACCCTACATGAAGGAAATCCTGCAGACCTAGACCATACGCAACCACTAGACCATGAACACATTCAAGACCCAAGGTAGCACACGATCCATAACAACATATGGCACAATGCTAGCAACAAATCATAGCGAATAGAGCGAACGCCTGTTAAAGCGTATAACCACTGCCTCTAACTTGACACAGCGTATAACCACTACCTATGTCGGTTGTGGAGCGTATCACCACTGCCTTCACGGTACTATGCATAGCGTATCACTACTGCATATATGCCTAAAACCTGCCCAGACCTCTCGATCCATTAAGTGTACATCAAACGACACTCGGGACCCATAGCATTTAACTGATGTCTCTGGCCACCTCCGAACATAGACAAAATAAACCCCCGAAGGGCAGCTCTTGATTCATTCCGATAGTATTTAACTGATACTACCGTCATCTATTCGAACTAGCCAACAAACAAATGCACAGTTTAACTGACTTTACAAAACATGCGTGAATAACATCACGACTCAACTCAGTAGAACAGTTTAACTGACTTTTCAACCTCAACTCATAGAACAGTTTAACTAACTGCTCTACTCCTCAAAGAATGAGAGTAACGAAGATAATATGCAAACATAGCGTTATAGTTCAACTAACCATAACACCACACATATGCCAGCACAGATGACCAAAAGTTATAGTATCTTGACCTATAACATTATACCTCAAAGGTCATGTTATAGTTCTAGCTACCATAACGCCAGACACAAAAGCATATAACATCCTATGTTACAATACCACCAACTATAACCTTCACTTAACCTTAGTGAAGTTATACTAACTTCAGCTATAACCTTCACTTAACTTTAGTGAAGTTATAGTAACTTCAGCTATAACTTTCAATCAACTTTAGTGAAGTTATAGCACTTCAAATATAACCGTAGTTAAGCGTGTCAGGTTATAGTATCATCAACTATAACCTTCACTTAACTTCAGCAAAGTTATAGTACCTTCAACTATAACTTTAACTCAACTTTAGTGAAGTTATAGCACTTCAAGCTATAACATTATGCGTGCGAGGTCATAGTATCATCAACTATTACTCTCTTCCATCACGGCTAGTCCTCTACAACAAATTTACCAAGGGGTCGACTCCACGGTACAAACCGCCATGTCACCACAACGAGTCTTGTTATAGTACACCGCATCATAACATCACTTTCAAAGTTATAGCTCAAATAGGTATACCTAGGGTAGCTTACATGCAAAGTTATAGTAACTTCAACTATAACCTTATTGATGTAAACAAAATCCCTAATTCCTCAACATAAGCAAACCCTAGCCTCTCCCACAACGAGGAGGCCGAAACCCTAAGCGACGACAACCCCACGGCCGCGCCACCACCAACGACGCTAGGGTTCGCTATTTGAACCCTAGTTCGCACACGAAATGAATAATTGAAAATAGAATAACAACATAAAAATTAAATGCAATTAAACATGTGAATCATAAGCATAAATAACCACACAAACAATTAATCATACAATCAATCATTATATCATGTTAATAATTCACTTTCTATAAACACAATTAAAGGAATACACCTAGTTACCTTTTTAGCGTAAAATCTACGATAAATCCTCTTCTAGAATATAACAATCTTCCTTCGGATTGTCCACGAAGCCTACACCATCATCATCAACATGTGCCAACAATAATAACGATCCTAATTAATAATCTAGCGCATAAAACTACGAAAAGATGGAAATAAAATATAAAACTTACAACGATTGAAGAATAGATTGATTAGAATCGATCTAGGAAAGAAGATAAATGATTAATGAATAAATATGGAAGAAGGGGCACGAAACCCTAGGGTAAAGGGCTGCCACCACACGACACAAAGGGAGGAAGGAGAAGAGATAATTAGGTTTAGGGTTTTCAAATAAAAGAAAGGGAAGGAGGTTAGGTTTAGCTTGGTATTTATACATAAGCTAATAGGCACTAGGGTTTAACTAGAAAATAGGCCCACTAAGAAATAATAAGGAGGATTTGACCAAACAATGAAGTTATACTAACATAAATAGCGGAAATTCTAGGGTGTTCCATATAAAATGACCCCTCACTAAATTATATAAATGATTCCAAAACCCATCTTTAAATAAAAATAGTCATCGTATGCTACCTTTATCTAAAAATGGTAAGTCATTTCTAGACTAATTCTACCCCTAGAACTCTTGGTTGACGGATTTCAACTAAATCCATCTCCTAGTCCCAAGATAACGCTTATCTCGTTGAGTCCAATCCAATTTTGGCTTGTGATCGTATCACCCTACTTACCCGAGGTAAAAAGGGACCCACGAGCGTGGTAGCCCTAATGAACACGGGATTCATAGGTGCTTTAATTTGTAAGGCTAAATCTCAATTTATTTTAATTTATGTGAGAGGTCTTGTCAGTTTAGTTATTAATTCCCCATAAGTGAACTACGTCGGTGAATTTTGAATAACGTGGAATTGTCAATCGAGAAATAAAAATGCATGTTGGCGATTTTGGCATGAGCAAGAAACATAAAGCAAGCAAATAATAAATCCTAGTATGGCCACCTAGTTAATCTAATTAAGTAGACGATTATAAAATCGGAAACCAACTCCTTGGCCCCTTGCCTATTCACGGTACACGCTTCAAAAAGGCACCGTCTTTTGGAACATCGACTTCGGGAATCTCCGTCTTCATAATAATTAATTACAAAAGATACAAATAAAAAACCTATTATACATTTGATCTAGGAAATGAAATAAAATTATTACAAACGGCGATACGAGATCTCAAATAAAATTACAACCGAATCGGTATTCCTTTAGATTACGGGTAATACCGATTAAAATAATCTAAGCCATACTAGGTACAACTTGCATTAAAAACTAAATAAATAACATTCATTCATTCAACAATAACAAAATAAATAAAATTCTATAAAAATCATGCCAAAATCGCCCTTAATACTTATCATGCTCTTTCTAGCTCGGTTTTATGGATTTTATCGATTTTTAACCATTAAAAATCAATAATAAACACTTAAATCGTATTTAAGCTCAAAATAATTATCTAAGCTGATTTAGAACTCAAAATTAGTCCCCACTAATTTTTTTATATTTAATTAGTTTGAATTGATCGTATTTGCTAAATATAAAGGTTTAATCACAACATTTATGAAATAAACCCAAAATAAAATATAAACATCATAAAAATTTAAAATCAAAATTTCTGTACATTCTGGAACGCTTATAGGAACTCCAAAAACCAGAAAAAGTTGCCCAAAAAGTTTGAATTAGTTTTGTGAACAAATAGCTTTAAATTTATCGGTTTTATCAAATAAAAACCAATAAATATAGTAAAATAATTAAACAAATTAAAAAATTTCACCAAAATGATATAAATCAGATTATAAAATGTACTAAAAATTTTCAAGACCGGAAAAGGAGGTTTCAATTTTATGAATATAATAATCTCACTTTATTGAGCTTTAGTTCATAAAAATCAATAATCATGCAAAACTTAATTAAAAATCATGAAATTTTATATACACCATGTACAACATGTATGTGAGATCATATAAAAATTTATGACTAGAATCAACATGCAACTATTTGTAGTTAACTTTTAACATAAAAAGTGCATATTAACATGATTTGAAGGCCATAAATCAAAATAAATAGCAAATCCATCCCTCAAACCACCAAATTTGACCACAACCTTTTTGAGGTCAGTAGGTATGCATGCAAATCAAAAATTTCGTGCAAACCAATTTTTAACACAAATTTTCAATTTTACCCAAGTTATCGTATAACTCGATTTTAATGCTTAAAATCAACATGCATGTAACAATTGAGCTCTGATACCACATGAAAGTCCTAGATCTCTAATTAGACTCCTATAATTAGTTCATTAAATTACATTAACTTAATGATTTAGGATCTAGTTATCATGCATGCAAATATAAAAGTATAAAAGAAAAGATAAGACGAAAATATCCTTACATTGAGAATTTTTGGTTCAATATGGGCACAATAAGAACTCCTTCTTATTGTTTTTGAGCATGAAATTAATGGATGATCCTCCATAAAACAACCTACAAAGTAGAAGGTCTCCTTCTTGTGGCACCCAAGATTAAACCCACAAAATCTTAACTTATTATTAACTAGATAATAAGTAAGAAATAATACTACTAATATTATTGTATTACTGCACTAGTAATATGTAGAGAATATTAGTGTATATAGAGAGTTTAGAGAGAAGTTGAGTTTAGAAAGAGAAGTGAAAATAAGCAAAATGAAGTAAAGTAAAAAATGAACAACTCTTATTCTATTTGAAGGCCAAAGTGGCCGGTCCCCTTGAGCTACAAGTGAGCACAATTTTGCTTATTTTATTCACATGCAAAATGGCTTGACTGTAGATTTATAACAATTTTTAAAGCTTATAGGATATGTCATTATTAAGTGTCTTTATGTGCAAGTCACTCAAGACAATTATCATTGTCTTTTATGTGTACACAATCGGTCACTTGTGTCCAATATGGACCATTTTCATTTTTGATATTTGTCCCACAAAGACTTATTAATCATATGCTTAATTATCTTGTATAATTAAGTGTCAATTTAATCATATAACCATTATATGACTCAAATTAATAAATAATATATACTTAACATTTAAGTGATATTTTAACATTATATCAAATATAATGGGTCTTGCAATGCCCAATTAATTTATTTTACAACTCATTGTAAATATAATTAACTAATTACCTCTACCTCAAAATATATGCATAACCTCAACTAATTTAATGAATTAACGATTAATCACTAAATTAAATCTTGTTTAATCGTATTAACATAAGACGTAAAATTTATTCAGTCAGTGATCGTATAATTGACTAATAATCTTAAGTGGAATGAGTTCCTAACTCAATTTCCAATAAAATAACTCTCGTAACTAAACGTACATATCAAATATATGTAATGCCCTAATTAAACTGTATCATATACAAATAATTAGTATTCTATTTGGGTCTCATCCTATAGGTGTGACATAAAGGGATTACTTGATCACCGCCGTCATACGACAATAACGTCTAACTCTAGTCAGCTGAGTGTTACCGATTTACGTTAATCAACTGACGTGGAGTATCAAAATATACTAATCATGCCACGTATATTCCAAATGAGATTCATTATATAAATGCACTATTGTGGAGGACACTTACTCCAACATATTTTTGTTGAGGCCTTTGAGTTTGGTTTTGAAAACAAGGGGGGTTGTATTGTTTTTTTTGATGAGGTATGTATGATTGGTTTTGTGGATTTTGTATGTTAGTGCTTTTATAGGACAAGTTGGGATGATATCTTGTGTTTTCATTATAGAATTTTGAGTAGGGAGTGCCTTGTCTTTGATTTTGGAAAGCATTCACTTGCTTAACGGAGCTTCTCCAGTCCTGTGTGCCATGCCCTCAAATTCCACAATTCTCGCAAACTATCACTTGGCTAGTGACATTGACTTGTTGGCGAGATTGAGAAAAATTTTCTATTTGTTGTTCGAGACATTGACATTGACTTATTGGCTAGTGACCTTGGAGTCTTTTTGCTCTATTTTAGCTGGCATAGCACATGAATAGCTATACTACAAATCGTGGACTGTCATGGACTCGGTAGTTGTGTGTGCAACTTCTACATCGATTTGGCAAATCGACCATTGTTGGCGAAGTCTAAGATGCGTCGAGACTCACCCCAACAACCGTTATCGAAAGTGATGGTTAGGAACCATGAATTTAATCCATGATGAGGACATTCTCTTTGTGACTCTTTATACTTTTCCCAGGCTTCATATAGAGTTTCATCGCCCCTTGTCGGAACCCAGTAATTTGGCTCTTTAAGAGTGGGGTTCTTTCGGGTGGGAAGTATTTTTGGTAAAAGGCAAGAGCGAGACTATCCATATTGGTGATTCAAAGGCAAGTCAATCTGTACTAGTGATCCAAAGTTTGGCCTTGCTAGTTAAAGAGAAAGCAAAAAGCATTTCCCTAATTTGTTCTTGGGATACTTCATTTTGTTAGATGGTGGAACTATAATGACAGAATTTCTTTATATGGAGGCTTGGGTCTTTGCTAGCATTACCACTAAATTGGCTTCTTTCTATGAGGCCTATGAAGGAAGGTTTGATTTTAAATTTTATAGCCGTGAATTGGGGTGTGAAGATACCCCTTAGGAGTGTTTCAACGATAGGTTTGGAATGGTAGGATAAACGTTCAATTTTCTTTTGTGACGGTGGAAATGATAGTGAAGTTTTTGTGGGTTTTGGAGTGTGAATGTCTTCTTCTTTCGCAAGGATAGGTTAGATATCTGAATAGGATTCACGAATACGTTCTAAACTTGAAAGGTCGGAAGCTAGCGAAATTTCATTGAAAACATTTTGGTGTCTATGCAATGTGTTGTCGAGGTCCAGGTCAAAAGAAATGTGCGTCTCCAGTCGAGAGGAATTGGGCATAAGACAGTAAAAAGTATAGCGAAAATTCAAAAAGGGAAAAGATAAAAAAAATCAAAAGAAGAGTTATAATTCAACAAAGTTGTGCTAGGCTAATTCAAAGATAGTCACCCTAGTCTAGGCTAACAACCAGTAAATGAAGTTAGCAAAGTAGGGGTCGATTACAGAGAGACGGGAGTTACCATTTAAAATAATCTTGTGACATAAATTTATTTTAGAACGAAGATTGATTTTAGAGGTTTATATAAGAAAAAACACAATGCAAATAAAATGGTGATTAAATCAAAGATGAGAAATCTAGGGCGGTAGGTTCATACATGTATATTAGTTATTGTCAAAGTTAGAGTTTTAAACACATGCAAATTGATTCATTGTTTAGGTCATACAACATCTCTCCAATTGGTTCTACCATAGTGCAATTTCTAGCGAGCTCTCGCGTTTAACTAGATTAAGCTACCATGCTATGCTTAGGCTATTCAATTCCCGGCTTTCGATCTCAGGGAAGAATATCAAATTTAGTCAAAGATCGTGATCAAGAATCATCAACTAACAACATAATCTAAGCATACAATAGAACAAAGATACAAATGCAAGAATAGGAATAGGATTAATCACTCATGATTAAAAAAGATTACCTCACTATCATGTTAAAAAAATTAAACTAAATTATGAATTATGAACACAAGAAAAAAGTTTATAATGGTGATATATGATGATAACAATGAACTAAAAGTCACAATAACAACAATAGAATTATATCAACAAGAACTAAGATTATGTCATGAACAAAAGACAATATGTTTAAATTAAGATAAGAAATAAAAAGAACTTAACAAAGGACATAACTATTACTTGGATTAAGGCTTCGAATGGAGTATGATCATCCTAAGGATACTAGTGAAACTATCACAAACAACCAAACTCTTTCTTACAACCCTTCTAAAAGATCAAAAACTACTAGAACTTTACTAGAAAAAAGAGGGAACTAAGAGATAAATAAGAGATGATTTTGAGTTATGGGATGTGTTGAGATATGCTGAGATGCTCTTCTTATATAGGCCTTGAAAGACGTGTGAAATCAATTCCATTAATTACCATTCATAAATTGGAGGGAGCCCAAGCAAAACGTGAGTAGAAACTTGCGAACCCGATCGGGTTTAGGTTCCTTGATCGTGGATGCGTGTTTCTAGGCGTAATTGCTTCATCTTCCCTCTTTATGCATCCCCATGCATCAAACCCGATAGGGGATGTGATAACTTACTTCAAAAGACTAATTTGAGTACTTATCCTTGACTTATTTGAGTGCTTATCCTTGTTTCTTTTGTCGATTTTTCGTGGGTATGCGTTTTGACTTCATTCTTTTTTATTTTCGAGACAAGTGAATGCATTTATATGCCTTTAGTTCCTTAACACTCGTCTTGCTTTCTTCATGTATTAAGAATAATGCTTGGACTAATAGGAAATTATGCAAAATCGTCATTTTACCTACAAAATCAATTGGACACGAGAAATGCCTATAGAACGAAATTAGCTCATGTAGTCACCTTAAAAGGTGCAAAAGTGAAATAAAATCAAGCTAAAACAAATGATAAAATCACAAAAAAAAATAACACCCATCAAGTCTTAATTATAGTTGCCCGCTCTGAAGAAATTGAGCGTTGAGATGATGGCACGTGGACGCTATGAAAATACACACGAAGCAATAAAAAAAACCTTCTTACGCAAGGCAATCAATCTTTCTCTCTCTTCAATTTCAAAACCAAAAAGCCGTCGGTATCAAGAATAATCCCTTCAAATTCACGCAAAATAACAACAACTCTACTTTATTTCAACTAAAATTCAACTTCATTCACTAATATCTGTTGATTGTTTAACAAAATCGTTGAGGTAAGTTCTATTTTAGTTTTTTTATGTTGTTTTTCGATGATAATCGATTTTCTTCCATTATTATAGTAAAATTTGGTCTAAATCACTTCATTCATGCTGATTTTGTTCTACATTTGTTGTTTATATAGTGAAATAGAAAACTTAGTAGGAACTAATCAACAAAGAGTGGAGAAATTGACTTGTGATATGTGTTACATTCTTGTTGTTGATTTAAAATTCAGATTATCTTAATTAGTCATTTATATTTCGACATATCGAAATAAAATTAAGTTAAATTTCGTAAAATCGGATGTAATTGCGGGCATTAGGTTTTGAAATTGTGTAGTTGTAAAAATTAGGGTTTACTAGTACAAAATTGATCTTGTTTGACAATGTAGATACGCAGTATTCATCATCGGTGTGAAGCAAAATAGTCTGTGATGTTGTTGGTATAATTTGATGTTGAATGTGATATTGTACTAATAAATAAGCTTATTTTTAATCAATTAATTATTTTATAAAAATGAATTGTAATATACATTGATTGAATTTATATAATGTGACATTGTAGTTAAATGATGGTGATATAGTTGTTTTTTACCTAGTTATTTTGGATACTGTGATGTCATTGTTTGTAATTGTGATATTGTTACTTGTAAAATGTGATATTTATGTTCAAATATTGTGATATTGTTATACTCTGTATTGTGATGTAGTGGTATTGATGTTTTGTATACTCTAATTTAGATTGACAGAAATGTGTTATTTGTATATTGTGAGTTAATAGTTGGTGACTTTTAATGCAGCCATTAAGTATCAAACAACATGAAGTTGACAATTAAACAGACAGAGAAGCTTCTCAAAACAAAGGATGATGGTGACGAAACATTAAGCCTAATGCAGATGGCAATGGTAAATAAACAAAAGAAACACATCAGGATAAGGAGGCTAAAACAAGCGAATTATGAGGTTGACGACACACCAACTAAGAAGTTGAAGTCTGCGAAAAAAAAGAATAGGAAAGAGGTGAAAAATAAAAAGGCAAAACCTTTTCAGACTAAGTGTAGGCCAGTGTAGTTGGTAGAGTTCATTAACAGACTTACTGATGGCCAAAAGAAAGCTGGTAATGAAATAGGATTTGGAGGCTTGTTGCATTTAAATGTAACTAAATTACACATGGAATTATGCATTGTATTTTAAAGGCCTTCGACCATTGTTGCGACATGTTTTAAACAAGGAAGATGGAGTTTCTTCTAACCAAAGATGATGTCCATGACATATTTTTGACCATGTTTACCAGTTGTTCCTACAACCCTACGTAGACCTAGTTCCTGCAATAAAATACTAATATATAGTTTTAAACACACTTACAAGACCTAGTTCTTGATATTGTTGTTTTCTCAAGCCCTCCTTTAACCTACTTATCATCACATATTTTTATTATATCCTTACATCATTATTTTATTTTGATACTATTAATAATAAATATATTTACGATCAATAGGCTTACTCAAGACGGAGTATCCGTTTTATCTATAAGATAGATCTAAAATACTAGCGCATGGTGATAATAAGTGTGGGAAATATCGGTATACTTCCCATTAAATTTTTCGGATTATAATGAAATTATAACTATATGAATTTCTAGTCATAAATGAAATTGCATAATATAAAACAAGAGATTGAGAAATAACCTTCGGTCCTAGTAAAAGGCCTAAGAACAAATACCAATGTAGGTATTCTCCTAATCGTTGCACCCAAGATGGTTCAAGAAATGCCTTCGTCGTGCTAGAACGAACACCAAAAAATTACTTCTAATTTTGTGTGTATATTGATGACGAATATGGAAATGAATGAGAGAGTTAAAAAATCAGAATTTTTCTACTCTTTTTCACCCTTGTGTGCCGTAAGAGTTGGAGTAGATTAGGGTTTTTATTTTCTTCCCCTTAATACTCCCTTCAAACCGTGAGAATAAGAGGAAAGAATAATAAAACCTAGTTTCCTTATCTCTCTCAACCTATATTAGGTAGTTAGCAATATCATTTAATATGTACATAATGTAATATGTATTCTAATTATTACTAATAATGAACCGTCACATAAACCGAGTAATGCCGGACCAATACACTATAATAATATCGTGTAATACATATCCGCCAACTTAAATATAATAGTTTACATTTAGTTTAGACCAAGATTATATACATTGATTATATATAACATTTTATATTCAATTACCAGCTAACATTATTTAATCGTTATCAAATAATCGTATCATCATCACATCGACTAACCTTTTAGTCAAATACATCGACTAACCTTTTAGTCATTTAATAAGTCAAATACATCATCACATCTCTCAAACACATCCATTAGGTGTGACTTTTAGGGATCAGTTGATCACCGCCATCTGTATGACAATAACGTCAAACTTATCTAGCAAGCCAACCGTTATCGATAAACGTTAATCAACTGATTATAATACAAAGTATACCATGTGAACCTTAGCTCTTATCACACTAATTGTGGAGGACACTAGCTCCAACAACCTCCCACTTGTCCTTACAAGTGTATGTGCGATAACCGATTCTCATATCCATAAATTTCTCCCACTCAATGTAAAACAATTTGCAAAGTCCGCATTCACAAAGGTCGTATTTTACAAGTGATCAGTATCAAGAGTGGTTTTCCCGACTAGAGAGTAACTCAACTGATAAACGAATCATTATTCGAGCATGGCCATGCATTTCTGTTACTACTCCTCGAGTGGCCCTGAGAAACAACAAAACCTGATAAAGGGTTCGATATTTTCCTCAACTCGAATCCTGCAGATGTAAGCACAGTATGAAATGACCTAGTAAAAATCTGCTTAGCCTCCTGTTACGGTCGACCGTGAGAAAGAAACCAAAGTCACCAAAAAACAGCCTTAATCTCAAGAGACAGTCGATAGTCAAAAGAATCGACTATAGGAACACAATGGACGTCCTATCCACGACCTGGCACCGAATGTTGTTAAACATTTAGGACTCCATAACGTCGTCACAAATTACAATGTCCTACGAGGTATCCTTATAACTCGTATTTGTGATCGATCAGTCAACAGTTTGACTTATGGCTCGTTGAACCCACCATCAATCGACTTAACAATATAATAGCCAGAGTTATCATCTCATGTAGGCGATTAAAGACCAAAACACATATAATGTTATGCAGTTCACTTTGTGGTGTTCAATGTTGTCCATACAATCCACATGAAAAACAAAATATGAAAACAATACGATGAAGTTATTATTAGTATATGAAAAAAATGTATCTAATTCATACAAACAGCTAATATTACTCAGGAACACGTTTAATTCCCATGGAAGTAACGTTCCCTACATGCTTATCATGTCTTAACGGTTTAGTGAGAGGATCTGCTATGTTATCATCCGTAGCAATCTTGTCTATCACTATCTCCTTTTGCTCCACGTAATCTCTAATCATGTGAGCCTTCCGAAGTACATGTCTAGATTTGTTGTTAGACTTAGGCTCCTTAGCCTGGAACATGGCACCTCTATTATCACAATAGATGGTGATCGGGTCATTCGAACTAGGAACTATGGCAAGTCCTTGTAAGAATTGACGCATCCATATAGCTTCCTTTGCAGCCTCTGAAGCTGCATAGTACTCGGACTCAGTCGTAGAATCTGCTATAACACTCTGCTTGGAGCTTTTCCAGCTGACCGCAGCGCCATTAAGAGTAAATACGAATCCAGACTGAGATTTCGAGTCATCCCGATTCGTTTGGAAGCTAGCATCTGCGTAACCGGTTGCGCAAAGCTCAGTCTCTCCTCCATAAGTCAATACCCAATCCTTAGTCCTCCGTAGGTACTTAAGGATATTTTTAACAGCCATCCAGTGTGTTTCACCTGGATTGCCTTGGTACCGAATGGTCATACTCAAAGCATATGCCACGTCTGGACGTGTGCATATCATGGCATACATGATCGATCCTATAGCTGATGCATAAGGAATTCGACTCATGCGCTTGACCTCTTCAGATGTCTTGGGTGCCTGAGCTTTACTCAAATGCATCCCAGACGCCATTGGAAGATACCCCTTCTTGGAGTTGGTCATGCTGAACCTTTCAAGAATCTTATCTATATAAGACTCCTGACTGAGTGATAACATCCGTCGTGATCTATCTCTGTAGATACGGATTCCCAATATGTGCTTTGCCTCGCCCAGATCTTTCATCTGGAAATGGTTCTTTAACCATACCTTAACCAAAGATAAGAGAGGAATATCATTCTCTATCAAGAGTATGTCATCAACATACAATATCAAGAAAACGATTTTACTCCCACTCGACTAGACATATAAGCATGGTTCCTCAACCGATCGAGTGAAACCATTCTCTTTTATGACTTGGTCGAAACGATGATTCCAACTCCGAGAAGCTTGCTTAAGTCCATAAATGGAACGCTTAAGCTTGCACACTTTCTTAGGATTTTTAGGGTCTATGAAACCTTCGGGTT
>JAIUZE010070372.1:0-111277 GCA_022085475.1 Heliosperma pusillum
GCCACAACAAAGCTCAGCCAACAGCCCAACAAACCCAACACAACAAAAACAGCCCCCAGCCAAAAACATCCTATCACAGCCTTTCTAAACAAGGTCCATGGGGCCCCACACAATCAAACAAGCCTAACCAACCCTCAAACCTATGTCTTGGGAAGGTCCTCTACAACTTTCCCCAGGACTTCCCTCCCAAAAAACAAACACACAAAGAGTTAGCTTAGGGACAACTTCAGACTGTCCAGATTTCAGCCTTTTGCAGTAGTTAACATGTCACTATCAAACTTTCCTTTTATGATCAAACAAACTCGAGGGCCTTTTAGAGGACCTTTGGCATCCACCCCACTTCAGTTGAGCTCAAGAATCAAGCTCAAAAGTCCACCCCTCCACCAGTTTCAACCCCAACAAACCCATTAAGGCAGATTGTCCTATTAGAATTACTTTTCTGCTTTATCTACTTTATTTCAGTTTTCCTGCAAGTTTGTAGCTGTTATTTTGTTTCATGTGTAAGCCTTTGTGGCCCTAGATATCTCCTAACGTCTGAGTTGTATCCTTGTTGCCTATATAAGGCCTTTACCTAATGAAATGCAAATCAGATTTGAAGTAAAACATAAAACTGAAACCTTGTTTCTGTTGCATATCTTGGCTGTGTGCTTGAGACAACTTCCTTTGCTTTGTGCTTGGAAGTGAGCTTGGGTCCTTAGCTGTGTGCTGGGATCAAAGTTCAACCCTCAATCATTGGCTTTGTGCTTTGATTAAGGTCCTATCCTTGTTCTTTAACAATCAATTCAAACAGAAACAGAGTACTTGCAAGTGTCTTAATCTTAGTTCAATTTGTCATTGTTTAGTTGTCTTTTCTGAATAGTTTCAGTGCAGAAGTAGTGCATTAAATAAAATTTAGGTGGCATTTGAAATAGGAGGGGAAAAAGGGGGGAAATCGGCAAAAACGAGATTCCAAGCATGTAAACAAGGTCAAGGTGGACAGTTGACCAGCACTTGCTGGATTTGTTTCGACAACAAAAATAGAAAAGTAAGGTAGTTAAAGCAAAAATAAAACAAAATAATGTATGCTTGTTCCCACTTCCCAGTACCCCTAGATATAAGGTCGTTTGCGCCAAAAGAAAAATCAAGATTAAATAGAAAACTTATTGATAATATGACATACTGTTTTATGTTAACCTAGTATTAATGCTGACATGTATTAGAAAAATAATTCTCAACTCAACTATGTTCATTATGCTTTATACTTTATAGATAGAGGGATATAGGGGTTGTTTAAAGTCACTCATCGCTATGGTACAAGTAAAGCAATCACAATTCTGGATTGCATAATTTATTTTGGGCTCTCCAAAAGCTACATGGAATGCAGCTTTTGTTCTGGAGAGCAAGTTCATTTTGAATAAAATATTATTCGTATATAAGATGGTCGCACCAACTCATAAACCCTACAATTTGAGATGATAAACTCATAAGAATTTGGGAGACCTTTCATACTAGACTCACTGGGTCAAGATATGTGTTCAATCATGCACTGTGTCAACTTTTGTTCTCAATAGCAATTGGTGAGAGGATGAACGTATCAATATATGTCACGTTGTTTGTAGTAGAAGTTCTCTTTTGATTGATAATGAATGCAAAATGGTGTACACTGGTTATCTTTACTGAGTAATTGTAATCCATGACAGGAGTTACCGTTTTCCTATGTGGGGTAGCTATCACAATGCTGGGATCACGTTGCCATGCTCCCACTGTCTTGCTAACTAATTTTGTGGCAACTCCAATAGAGTTGAGGTACAATCTGCTTTGGATCTTACATGTCTTCCCTGCTACGGTGCATTCTATTTCGTAGATGGAATTTTTATGTAATTTTTACGTGGTGACACTACTATTATAGTATCTGCTGTTGATACTTGATAGTATCTCTTCTGTAGCTTTTATGTGTGATCTGTATTGGATATACAAAATCATTGACGGGATGCACGTTGTATTTTATGGGATGAGATCACAGGACTGAATAAATTCACATTTTGGGTGCATTTTGGGTGTATTTTGCTCAATTTTTTGTGTTCAGCAAACTAGAACCTCATATTACTTTTAGAAAATTTAAACGACACCTAAAAAACATGTTCCAGGTTTCTGCTGAATACAATTATTTCCTGCTCATTAACTCTTAGCTTGTTTGAGTTGTAGTCTCATTGTACCCTTCCTGCGATTTGGGGAAACTATATCTGGAAGCTCCCATTTCGCTTTAACTTCTGACGCTCTCAAAAAGGTCTTGACTGGCAAAGCTTCAACTGAAGTTCTTCTGAGCATTTTCCATGCGGTATGTATACCTTATAATTTGTCTTCTTTTTGCCTCGAACTTATCCAGTACTTACCTGATCTCTTTAGGATTGCTACGTTGCAGTAAGCGAATTTGGTTTCCTGTGGTTAAGATATTTGATGCTCAACCTTTTTTTTTTTTCTTTTTTTAATCAATTGCAGGTGCTGGGATGGCTCATTGCGACACCATTTATCATTGCCTTACTTTATGTCCTACTTTTGCCTTGTTTCAAGGTCCTAGTACGGAAATTTAAGTCCTCTTCATCAAGCCCTAAGAAACCAAGCTCAGAAGTCAGGCTTAAGGTGAGGGATACCTGATGAAATATTATTTTCTTCAGTTGGATCAAAAGTTTATAGGTCATCTAGGTTTTAGCTTAAGGCCTTGCACTATAGACGTTGAGTTGCTCGAATTTGTAGGACATGTAGCTGATTCTCTCTCAGTTCTTGTTCATGTGAGAACTATGTTACTCAGACTCGTCACATTACCCTGTTTACCATGTCGAACACTCGACATTCGTAAAATTGTACAACACCTGGATACTTTGTTTTCAAGTTCCAGAAAAAGGTCGAGTCTGACATTCAGACGAACCCAGTGTTGGTTGCTTGTAGTCGTGTCTGAGTAACATGGCGTGTGAATCCCCTAAACTTAATACTACACAAGAATCAGTTGAAAACATGATATGCTGTATTGTAGCATTATCTGAAAGAAGAGCATCAAGATCAAAAGGCGGGGGCACGGAATGTAGCTGATTCTTCTGAAATGGCTGAGTTGTTGGTTCCCTTGCGTTCTTCTCAAAGCGTTGAAAACTAATGTTAATTACCACTCACTTTACCCCTTGTACCTACTGAATCTGAATGCAGGAAGCACTATAATGCTTCATATAAAACCATTTTAGTCTCATAATGCTCTTGTATAATTAATTAATCGTGTACTTATGTCATGTAAATCTCTGGCAGTTTGAGATTGTATGAATCTTATATATAATCATATGAAGGTCGTAAGATTAACGTAAATAACATCTAGTCCGTCAAATCTGTACAAAATAACTAATCAATTATGTCATCTAGAAGTGATTTCTCCAGTATTGTTTCGAATGTTCAAAACTTTTAAAATTAGCAAGACAAGGTTGCCTCAAACTTATCTATTGAAATAGGTTCGTGTAGGATTAGATTTTTCGAAAGTTGAGGAATTGAAGACATAACGCTTCAATTGGTTTGTTCAAAGGGTTGCACAACCGAACAACTAGACTATAACAACTACGGCCATCAGAAATTGTGTTTCTTTGTTACCGAGAATAATATACGTTGCTACCGCTAAATGAATGTTTTACTAGAAATCACGCAAGCGGAGATTTGTGTTCTTTTATTAGTTTCGGGCATTGTTGTTAAAATCACGATCTGGATAGTAGGATCGTACGATCCTACGATCTAAGTAGTGAAAAACGATCCAAATTGCCATAGGATCGTTTTCATGGTAGGATCGGTACATGATCGGGTAGGATCGCATAGGATTGATGGTAGGATCGTAAGAGGACTATTTATGTTCTGATTTTGTGAGGTGGTTGCTCTTCTATAGTTACAATTCTTAATTAAAGGTATAAGTAATATATTGATATGATAATGAAAATTTCCAATCAATAATTAGACTTTTGACATTATATATCACAAATTATACCAAACTTTTTACATAAACTTGTTTATCCAAGCTATTTGTAAGATCTTACGATCCTCGATTCGATCCTACAACCCCATTTTCGATTCAAGTAGAAACCCGATCCTGGCAACCTTGGTTTCGGGAAATATGATCTGATGTTCCCCTAATAGTTTTAAATCAAATCTATTTCGCTAATTTTTCTATCAGTAGGTCTCCTAAGAGACGGTCTCTCAATAAACTTATTGAGAGACTAATTACAAATGGATGGAAAAAGGGTACAAAAAGTATCAATAAAATAGGTGCGTATACTATAAAATGAGATACTGATAAAAATGGTTACAGTGTATTATAAAATATGTACGATTGTTATGAAAACATATATCCAATTAAAAAAATAATTTGAGTCACAAGTAATAATAAAAGGAGTACGAAAAATAGATAAAGGGGTACAACAAAAGTGGTGTCTCAATAACTTATTGAGAGACCGTCTCTCCAAAGTTTGTGTGTTTTTCTATTTTTGATCAACATACTAAATTCTAAAAAATTAAAATGAAAAAAAAAATCATATCTACGATATTAAGTTTTTTTTTTCTTTTCTTTTTTTGGTAAGCATGTAAGAGCATATGCAAATGTGAATTTTCACCTCGCTATTTACCTTCTCTCTCTTCTAATGAGGAACCCCGCCATTGCACCAACATTACCATTTTATGGGGCTCCTCTATTTTTAGAGGAGGTTCCCATATAAAACCAAGGCATGATTTGTTTTCTTTTGGGGAGGTTCTCATATTGTTGTTGGTAAATTAATAGGTATGTATTTTTTCACATAGGGATTTTATTCTTTCACATACGCCATTTACAAATTTACCCTTGTCATTTTTTCCTTCCATTGTTCAATTGATTTTAATTCTTTCATCTCCCTTTCCTTTACATCCCTCCGGCAACCACTTTGTCTGACCTTACTCCGGTCGGCCAGTGTCGACTACTCTTGTCCAGCCGCCCCTCTCCCAACCTTCGTTTGGCTCCCCTCTCCCGACCTTCGTTTGGCTCCCCTCTCCTGACCTTCGTTCTCCTCTTGTCCGACCACCGCCATCATTATTATCATTATTATTATTAATATTATTCACCGGCAATGTGTTGCTATTTGAGTATTTGGTAGACTGCTTGTGATGTACTATAATGCAGTAATGTGAGAATGTTATAATAGTGTGTCAAGTCAAGCACTCAAAGCATTTTGTTCTGTACAATTTACAAGAAATGTCTGAACTTGATGTCAATGGCAAGGGTCCCAGAAAAATTGAAGGTTAATAATGCCAATTTTTTTAAGGAACAAATTATTAATTAAACCTTACTAATTTCAAAAACACAAGCTGATGATTGCTAAACAATTGAATCAGTTTACTTATGGGTGAACTATTATCCATTATTGTTCAAAGTTTTAGGGTTAGTTTTGATTTTTGGGGGAAATTTATGGGAGTTATTTTTTGTTTAGGTTAAAAAGGGTATGATATGGAAAGTTAATAGCAAAATGTATGTGAAAGAGTAAAGTTCGTATGTAAAAAAATAACTCCAAATTAATATTACTGGGAGCCTCGTTATTGCGGAGATATAATTATAAAATGAGAGGTAGATGAAAAAGTTACTTAAAAATGATGTGGACGAATAACAAAAGGAGAGATAAGATAAATTATGGGGCGCCACCTATTACCCATTTTCCCAAGAATAAACTAAACTGAAGCGGTGAATCTTTCCACCGGCTAATCGGCCATACCTCACAAAATCTTACACATTGCCAGTTTGCCAGTTGCCACTACACTGTTTACACTACACTTTCCTTCATTTTAAAAATAAAAAAGAATAATCGAATATTTAGCCAGTGTAATTTCATCGATCTAAAACCCTAATTTCAAACAAAATCCCCAAATTTGGGGGAATTCTAATGCGTATGAGCACTCAAATATGTCACCAGTAATTAATTCCACTCAAAATGCAAATGTAACGAACAACAACAACAACGACAATATGATGGAAGAAAGATACTATGAATCAATTATATTTTCTGGACCAATTGTATTTACTTTGATCATATTGTTCTTGTTTTATTTCTTTTATCTTCGTCGTCATAGTGTTGATTGGTCATCCCTTCGCATGCGCCAATCTCGCTTCGATTCCGATTCCGCTTCCGCTGCCGCCGCTGCCGATGATTTGGTATTTGCTTACTGATCACTCACTTCCAGTATTTTAATAGATACTCTCTCCCTCTCGGTTAATTGTTGTCTTATTCCTTTTTTTGGTTGTCACGGTTAATTGTTGTACTTTCTGAAGGTTTGGTACCATTGTCGACTTGCCATCCACTAAGTATAACCACAAATGGTTCCCTATTCTTTCCTCGATCTCTGTGCCTAAATGAAATGACAACAATTGACTGGGACGGAGGGAGTCGTTAATTTTGTGATTTACTGAAAGTTTGAGTGTTTGTTGTTGTGGTGTTAAGGTAAATGAGGTGGGATTGAAGAAAGAGTTTAGGGAATTGTTGCCTGTTATTATCTACAAGGAGAGTTTTACTGTAAATGATACTCAGTAAGTTGCCAATTATTTATGTGTTTTTTTATTTAAGTAAAGATTGTTTATTTTAATTGGGTTTGGTAAGGGTCAATGACAATTGCAATGCTGAGAAATGTATTAATTGATTATGTTTACTCAAGATATTTTGATTACATAGATTGAAGGTGTCAATGGCTATCACATCAAGTGATGTAGTTAGTTACTCCCATCTGATAATTGAAGGAGATAGTCTTTGTCTTATTTACTTAATTCGGAAGACTTGGCAAATTCCTTGTGAAGTTTCAAATATTATCAAAGATGTGGTTTTAGACTTTGTCTTTTTCGATGAAGTGGTGGTTAAACATTGCTTCCGAGAGTCCAATAAAGTTGCTGACTTTATGTCCTCGATTGGACATTCTTGTCCAAATCTTTCAAGGTGGTGAAAGCAGGTGGCTTCAACTCACCTCTTTTATTCGAAAGGATGAAGTAAGTTGGTCTTATTCTAGAGGATCGATCTAGTTTTCTTATCTTATCAAAAAAAAAATCTAGACTTGGCAAGTGGGTCAATTGGATCATTTTGGATTTGCGGAAATTGGGGTTAGTTTATTATTGGATGCGTTTTTCTGAAGTTATTTAAGGATAATGGTCACTCTGTGGCAACTGGCAATAGACATTCAGGTCGGATCAGATGGGGTTGGGTCAATTCGAATTTCAGATTTGCTCGGGTCCTCTGTTCGGGTGTGGGTTGGATTGTTTAGATCTTGTCTTCTGGTTGGATCTTTCAGGTCAGACCTTTCATGTTGGGTCAATTTTGCCCGGTCCATTTTGTGCAACAACATATTAGCCCATAGTCAAGTAACATATTCCTTCCATTTCATAGGTTGTTTGAGGGGAAGTGACATCTGAACGTGTAAATTCTGTAAATTAAGGGGGGTAATAATGGTATTTTGTTACACTCAATTTTTGTATATGACCTTTAGTCAAATGGGACAGTATAAATGGTATGGAGGGATTTCAAAGTTCTATTTCTCAATCCTTTGAACACCCAGCTGCTTTGTACTTGTAGGATCAATTGTGGTTATCTCATAACCAGACCCCAAATTAGTTCTTGTTTTCATGCTTTAATCTAATTGATGAATTGTGAAATTGGGTTTGAAATGGTGGATGTCTGTTATAGTTTAGTTTGAAATGTTCTGGCAGCGTGAGCTAAGCAAAATCAAAGTTATGTCACTTATGTACGCCTTATGACACTCCTTAATATAGTGGCTCGATGGTGCTCCTTGTATACAGATTTACAGTTGGTAGAGCATGTTAGTGGACTTCCCTGGACTATGCTACTAACTTGATCATGTATATTTATCGCCTTTATTAAGTGGAAGGTGATATACTAGTTTGATAACTACTCCGTAGTCTATACTCTATACTAATTAGTTACTAGAGATGATACAGTGCCATGTGCATGGTAACTCCCACGTACTCTGATTATTGGGATTATATCAGGGTATTTTTGTTGACATAGTGGCATGATTCCTTGGAGAACTGGATTTGTGCTTTGGTAGACGAGGGAGTTGAAAACACTACAAGTTCTGGATTAATTTCGAAATAGTAAAAGGGTGCATGTGCTTGGACTTTCCTAGAATCTTACACGTAGCTAAAGGAAAGATCCAAAATGGGTGATGGTCGTACTTTATACTTCTTTGAATCTTGGTAACGTACACCGCTAACCAAATTATATTCTGCTTGAAAAGGGAATTTTTTTTTTCGTATCTTAGTGCGTGTAGATCCAATGTGTTTTCTGCTTTGTTTTCATGATCATGGTTGCCATTTTGTGGTAAAGTTTTAAATTATAGAGGAATACATTCTAGTAGTTATGTCTCTGGATTCGTAATTTGTGAAGCTGTGTCATGGCGTGATTACAGTTATGCAGTTACAGTCCCAGCCTAGTGTTGTACCAGAAGCAACATGGAGTTGGATTTGGGCTGCTCAAACTGCTTGTCCTAGACTCCTAGTATATGTACCATCCTTCACTTATTTCTTTTGTCATTCAATCCTCGCCTCTTTTCCTGCTAAAATCTTGAAGCCATGGTTTACCTTTGCTTTTACTTTTGTTTTCGAATGTTGACAAGCTATGATACAGTCTAGAAGCCACCCTTCTAGCTTCCAAGTACAATCCATAAATAATTGTAGGCTGACAGAGACTGACAGATAACCTTTTATATGTTCAGAGGCTGTCTTAACCTCACAAGCCTCCTTCAACGTTTACCCTATAGGCAGTTTTCTTTACAGTGACTAAAGCGTAGAAAAGTTGAAGGGATGTCATGTATGTTGGACTCTGCATGCCAAACAAGATTCGCGAGTTTTGCACAACTGATAACTTTATTGTCATTCTCTTAAGTTGAAGATTCTACAATCAGGTCGCAGCTTGTGTGCTAAGTGACGCCGGCAGTTCCCTTTAAACTTGTAGGCTATATACAGTGACCTTTTGTATAACTGAGGAAGGATTCAGCTGATACCATTAAATTAAATTATGTGCATCTTTATATTTATGGGACTTGTTGACAGTTGACACATGGATCATACTTGAAAATGAAATCATTTGATTTGATTAACTTGTTGATATGGGGTCTTGGACTCCATGCACTATAGTGTACCGAAGTTACACCTTCGTAGTCTTGAACATCATGTTATGTTTTTCTCGGTACATTATTAGTGTATAGAAAGTGTAAGTCTATGTTACTTGGACCCTTTACTTTTGTCCCGCACCCTTTTCGATAGAATATTATGTCTTACCCGTAACGGACACTTGCAAATTTGACATTTATCTTAGTGGAGACAGAACGGAGGCACGGTAGGGAAATATACTTAGTTGAAGCATATGTTATGATTTTCAACAGTCTAAGTCTTATCTCCTGTATGTCTCTCTATAATACTTCAAGATATCTAATTTATCACACTACATTAACCCTCACTGTACGAGTGTCCTCCTTTCAGGGCAGAGTCAACGTTTTCAGGAATTGAGGTGTGAGAAGGTCAATACTCGGATTCGTACCGGCCTCTCACACCCACACCGTGTCCGAGTAGCATAGTTAGAGACGTGATGCATAAGCGGTTTAGGTCCGCGACATGTTAAGTTGCTTATTCAGCCGAAACCGCAACCAAGTTTTAGTTCCAACGTGATTTTGGGTCGATTACTATTTATTTTCCTAATATCGTTTTCCTTCTGCAATATGCCAATATCCTCGGTAGCCAGTTTCACATATTTTTTTTGACACAGTTTCACATATTTAAGAACTTGAAGAACATTACAGTAAATGTTTTACTGCAGATGTTCAGTGTGCCTAGGAGATTACCAAGCAGAAGACAGACTCCAACAGATACCCGGATGTTGTCATACGTTTCACCTAACCTGCATTGACCACTGGCTTGCTACTCATACTACCTGTCCACTATGTCGTCTTTCCCTTGTCACATCATCCAAAGATCCACCAGAATCACATCTGGATAATCCATCCGATAGTGACAGCAGAGTTGACAGTGTCCATAGTATTGACGGTGTACTAAATTCTGATAATCCTTCAGATAATGGCAGCAGGGCTGAGAGTGTCCATAGTGTTGACTTTGTACTAACTCCCGATAGTCATCCTTCTGATAATGGCAGCAGAGTTGACAGTGTCCATAGTGTTGACGGTGTACATCTACAAAGCAGGCTGCAGGTATCGTGACACTTGATTTAGTTTTTATACCGGATAAATCAGATATGTCACAATGTCTTGTAGAGGAGGAGATAGCTAGAAGTTAGTGATCCGATCTTAGGTATATGCGACAAAATCACAAAATAGTCCAATGGTTTTAAGTGATGTTATTAGATTCTCGCAATCCCACTGTATAACATCATGTTGTTGGAAGTTGTAACGTGTAGGAAGGTTGAGTGCTACCATCTCAAGTGTAATTTATACTGCGAGGATTTCTCCCGTTGTACTTAAAAGTTCAGTGCTATCCTATACTCGTCTAGAGTTTTCAAATTTCAGTGAAGTACTTCAGGTTTTCAATGCAGGAAGATTATAATTTGAGTTGTAAAAAGTAAAATGGGATCTTTCATATCATTTCCCAACTTTTATTTCAATTTTTTCCCCCTTTGGTTGAATGAGCCACAAGCACATTACAATATTTGACGGAGGGGGATTCGACTTGTGTGGGTTGCTTTAACCAATATATTGAGACATTCTCGTTTAAAAAGGTGGCCTTGTAAAGAATTGTGTAACGTTAGAATCACTGTAAAACAGATACTTCTGCCTCCTGGTTGAAGATCGTGTGTCCGTCACTGGGAAGGCGTAAAAGATTTATATTTGCCTTTATATTTTCTCTCGATCTAAATTTTTGGCCTTACACCATCAAATTGTGAAATAAGGGGTGTTAGGACTTGGGAGGTAAACAACATTTTTTTTTTTTGACAATTGGAAAGCGAGTTTAAGTTACAAGCGGATAGCTCCTTTAGCTAATCTATGAGCTATCATATTGCAGTTTCTAGGAACGTAACAAAATGAAATACCATGGAAACCATGAACCATATTAAAAATATCTTCAATGATGATCTTCGTTCTATGATGAGGCTGATTAAGTTTAAGAACTTGAGATAACACCTGCAGGCAATCCGAGAAAAGAGAGATATGAACAAAGTTATATTTCAATGCAGCTTTTAATCCATCCCGAATAGCCAGAGCTTCAGCTTGGTCCGCACTTTGAGCTGCAAAACAACGGTTGCCCTGTAAAATCACTTCACCAGATTTCCTCCTGATAGCCCATCCAAGACCAGCGGAGAGGTTTTTATACCACGAAGCATCTACAAACAACTCAAGCTGGTCACAATAATTCTTAGCTGAGATAAATGGAAAGGATATACTGTTTCTTAGATCAGTCAACTCATTATCAACAGGGTGGCCATGTAACACTCCTTGAGGATTCAGCCTACCACTTCTGACTTTCTCAGCTTCTAACACCAGGCTATAAGAGTTTTCATAAACCTTCATAACTCCATAAGGTGTGATAGGTTCCTCTTGAAAGATCTTTTTACATCGACACCCCCAAATAGTCCAAAAGGTGCAGAGAAAGGAAAGAGCCAACGGCTCCCAATCTGGAAGATTCTGAATCAGAGATAACCAATTTTTAATCCAAATTTGGATACTTAATTCTTTTCCGATATGAGCATGGATCCCTAAAACACTTCCGGCCCAAACTTTATTAGCAAACACGCAATCTCTAAAGAGGTGATCACATGATTCCACAGACTGACTGTCGCAAAGATGACAACTAAAATCACCGTCAAAACCCCTTCTAATGAACCCTTCACCCACAGCAAGAGAGTTGGTCAAAATTTTCCATAACAAAATAATCCAAGACTTAGGACCGGGGAGGTGCCAAAGTTTCTTTCTAACGAACATCTTTAAATCGGCTCCAACCCTACTAAGATCTTTAATTGAAGCCTGAGCATTCCAAGAGAGCTTGAAAGCAATGGAATAACCCTTCTTAACATCATAAGAACCACTAGTAGATTCCGACCAGTAAATGGAGTCTTCAAAATCCCAACAACTCAAGGGGATCGCCAAAATCTTAACAACCCAATCAGGATCAAGAAACATACCAATCCGGTAGGAGTCCCATGAGCCATTAGCCTGAATTAAGTGCTTAACCTTAAGATTCTTTAGGGATAGAGAAGTTAAAATAAAATCATGACAAAGAGGTAAAGGAGAGGCGCCATCGACCCATTTAGAGTCCCAAACACTTAATTCAGAAAAACGGCCAACCTTCCAAGCAATAAAAGGCTGAATAAGCTCAAGACTCCAAATAATAATTTTCCAACCCCAAGAAGAATTAGAGCTCTTCTTATAAGTAAGATTTCCATTTAGACAATGCAGTCCGTATTTAGCGCCAATAGTTTTAGAAATCAGAGAATTTGAGTGGTTGATCATTCTCCATCCAATCTTAGCTAACAAGGCTTGGTTAAAATCCTTTGATTTACGAATACCCAAACCCCCCAAGCCCTTTGGTTGATTGATAAAAAGCTTACTACACCAACTAATAGATTTCGATTTCTTCAACCCAGCCCACCAAAAATGTGACAGAAGAGAGTCAATCTTATCCGTCATACTTACCGGTATTTTGAATACCGATAGAAAGTAAATAGAAAGGGAAGATAGGATAGAAGAAATCAAAGATAATCTATCAGCAGATGATAGCAAAATCCCATTCCACGCTGAAATACGACACCTAATCTTATCCAAAATGATTTCAAAGATTTCTTTTTTGGTTCTTCCGGCCTCCAAATTACCAATATCAGAAGAAAAACCAAGATAAGAGTCCATTGCGCAATTACCAGAGACTTTAAAAATCTTCATACAGTCAGAGGCATAGGATAGACTAGAACTTGGACTGAACATGATAGCCGATTTATTATCATTAATCTTTTGACCCGAAGCAATGCAGTAGTTGTTAAGGGTAGACGCCAGATGAACACAACTATCAATATTGCCTTCAGAGAAGAACAAAGAATCATTCGCAAAGAGCAAATGGGAGACCGATATGCTAGAAGTACTAATCTTAATACAAAGAGATTAATACAAAGAGATAATTTTAGGGGAATGACAACCCACTTGAAAAAAATTTATGCCCGTCATTTTTTTGAGAGCACAGAGCCACGTATGTACATTAATTTTATCATACACTAAGAAAATTGAGTGACACTACGTTTTTCAAGTGACACTATTATTATTATCGCAATTTTTTGTTTCAGACGGACTATTTCCGTCTGACCAGTACGACGAAATTTTGTGACTATTTTATGGTGAAATGTAACCATAATGGTCACGTCAGTATTGCAGCTTATGGTAATATATTTTTAAAATTAGTCTTATTTAATTGTGAAAATGATCTCAAAATCTCATCTTAATATTTTAGACGAAAATAACATATTTGACGGGAGATAAGTGTACAACTAGAAATCTAGAATGACCACTATTATCCTGGTCTCCTGGAAATACCAAATCCGAAAACAGGCTGAATATGGCGCGAATATAGAAGCGCATAGCCTAATCGACTCACAATTATACTCTTCGTCCGGCTAACTGGAATTTCGGAAATTAAAAGGATCATTACAATTTTACAAGTCTTATTCATCTTCTCTCTCCGTACACTGAAGCTTCACTAGTACAACAACAATGGAGGAATACTTGCACTACATGAAAACTCTCCGTACTCACATGAACGGTTTCTCTCTTTCTCTCTCTTTTTCTCTCTCTTCATTCATCTCATAATCTCAATCAACCGTAATAACTAACTCTAATTTCTCCAAACAGATGTCGAAGATCAAGCTGCGAAGATTTCCGTCGAAGAGCAAATGCAAATCACTACTATTCACACTCTCGAAATTGATCTCAATTCCGGTTTTTTACCTCATCTTCAATTCTTCAATTCTTCAGTTTTTTCATGCTTTTACTCTATTTTTAAACCGCGAAATTCAATGATTTTCCTAGATTATTACGATATTGATGTTTTTTTCGTCAACTTTTGTTGTTACGGAGTTGATATGCTTGAAATTAGTATCAGAGAAAAATGCGGTATGTTGATCATTTGTTAGTTATGTTGCGATGCTCGTCTTTGTAATTAGCGCTGATTTAGTTGAAAATTGTACGAGAAATTTTGATTAGAGTTCATGTCGATTTGGATGTCATGATGATATGTTATTTAATCGGACATTGATTATAAGCTTGCTCGATGCAAATTGGACTCGATATGAGAAAATAATCGCCTAATATTTGGTCGATTTTCATCCTGTTGTAATTAGCGCGAACTTCATCTGAATTATCTGATTTTTTTATGCTCATGTTGATTTTCATGTTGTGCTGATGATATGTGATTGAATCTGACATGGATCATAAGCGTGCTCGATGATTTAATTGGACTTGATATGTCAAAATTGCTTCAAACATTTTCGTAGCGTGCTTGCTCCTCAATTATCTCGCTGGTGATCATCTTGCTGTAATTAAGATGATGACTGACAGTTGATTTTAGCTAATTAACGGTAACTTAGAGTGATTTTGTGTTCATAATGATTTGTGTATCCGGCACTAGGCACTAATTATACGCTTGCTTAATACTTTAACTGGATTTGATATGAGAAAGTAACCTAATATTCTCGCCCTCGAGCATTAATTTTAGTCCTGTCGTAATTACCTAATGTTAAAAAAAATTGTAATTATTTTGTTGCGTGTTTGACTGCTTGCGCAGCAGTTACTGGTAGGTGTTCATCCTGTTGTAATTAGCGCTAGCTTTGTCGTGATTAATTTATCCTCATGTTGACTTTCATGCCGTGATGATGGAATAAGAATACATCTAGCACTTATTGTAAGCTTGCTTGATGCCTAATTCCTTAATAGGACTTCGTATGAGAAAATTACGTATTATTTCAGCTGCTCGGCTTAGACCTTAAACGGTAATTGTGTGGTGCTGCTCACGAAATATGATGTTCATCTATGTACATTATCTGAGAATATATTGGGTATAATATAAGTCGGCCTCAATATGAGGAAACTGCTTTTGAAGGACTCAGCATCGGCATTGAAATTCAATCTAGGCTGTCGATACAGCAAATCTTACAAGAATATTAGAACTAATTAGTCAGATTTTACATGAGATTATGTGAAGATTGAGATTTATATGAGAAATGGTGAGATTGCGTTCATGTTAACTGGCTTGTTGTAGTGGTGATACCTGAGCAAGGCGGATTGAATGAATTACAATTGGACTCATGTTAATTTGCTTGATGTAGTGGTGATGCCTGAGAAGGCCGATTGAATTAGAATTGGATTTTCGTAGAATTACGAAAACTTGTTCGCTTTACTCTGTAAGAGTATTAGAGTTTTAATCAGACCTTACACTAGAAGATTGTGTTGCATTTGTTTAACTGAAAAGTTACGTCGATCTATATGTTATGATGGTTTAGCCAAGCGTGAAACGAAGCGGCTCACGGAGGAGACTGAGCAGATGGTGAAGAGTAGAGGTGATATGTGTTCCAAAATTCTTGAGAAGCAGAAAAAAGTTATGACCTTGGAATCTGATTCCTTCAACCTCTCACAGGTGAGTTTGAGTTTGTTCTTTTAAACATGTTTGGTGACTTGAATTTCATTATAACAGTGGATATTGATGAACCAGGGAAAGGTTGTCTGGAAGTGTTGCATGTCAATACTCAATAGTGCCGACTAAAAATGTTGTTCATGTCTGTTGGATAGTTGTTGATCCAAGTTTCATAGTGACAGTAGGTTTGACCCCAAAAAGACGGGATTTGGTGTAGAACTTGGTGCTCCCATAGAAGGTTGTGGTGTTCATGCACGTTTATCTGTATTGACAGATTATCAGTTTGAGACCAAGTGGAGATTGACATAATTCAATTTGTAATTGACATTCTGTTGAAGTTAGTTGCCTTTTGCTTGTCATTACAGACTTTGGAACTTATCCAGCAGGAGAGGAGCAATTTTGCTGCTAAAGTTGTTGAGAAGAGGTAATGTAGGTTGTGGGTAATGCATGAGCCACGTCAATTTTTACAAGGCGACACTGTTAATCTGTGTGTTTTAATCGGCTTCCAGTTCTTATTATGCCAAAGTTTCTGAGGATATGATCACCAAATTGCAAGAGCGGAAGGTCGATTTTTTTTTTTTCCTTTTGATTTATCGTCTGGATCTTCTATGAAACTGGGCCATTATTACTTATTTAGTGGCGTTATCGGTTATCTTACAGCGCTGGCTGGATGAAAAGCTACAAAATGAGGTAATCATTCCACTTTACATAAAGAAGGCTGTTTTGTCTACATATTTTTCAGGACTACATTTTTCTTTACGGTGATAGTGGCTTGCCAGATCGTTACGACTTTTAATTTTAACTTCTTTATCAAAGAGCTAATTTTCCTATCGTTTAATATAGATTTCTGAAGGAGATGATATGCAAACTGATGCAACTGACGGTATGTATTCTTTATGAATGAGCTTCATTTCTAGTCTTGTGATAGAGCTACTTTAATGAAAGGCTAATAGTCACCTACCCTTTACCCTGTACCTTTTGACCCTGCCACGCATAATCCTGATGCATAAACGAAACAGAACTCCTACCATCATTTATATAATTGTGTCTCCTGCCATATGATAGCATCCAGTTTTTTTTTTCTTTGAAGAGAAGGACGTCTTGTTTTTTTTACTTCAATTCCAATCATTTTTACATGCTTTTGGGTGTTCTGGTTTTGCTCGTTCAGCATTATCGGCCAAAAAATATTAATTGCTCAAGGATCCTCATAACTCACGAGTCATTGAGTCACTCACAAAACATATAAATCCTTGCAAGACAGACTAGGAAACTTCTTATGTCATCCTTTACATTTGAGGTGGCACTTAAGTTGCTAGGTTTCAGGCTTTCAGCACACCAGTATTATCCGAAATGACAGCGTGTAGTATTATATTATCTTACATTCTTATGTTTTAAGATGAATCTATCCAGTTTCTCATTTTTAAATAATGACGAGACTGGGGGGTGGGGTTCTATTCAAGCTGATACCTATTTTCTTTCTTTCTTTTCTTTCGTTTCTTACATTACACTTGCTTGTTCATGATGAATATGACGAATCATTTTTGCAGAAATGTCAAGTAATGGATGCAATGTAGTCAGCGGTTTGGTATGCGTTTTGCAGTTGAGACTAGTGATGGGTTTCTACTTTAGTTTCACTGAGCTTGGGAATATATAGGGAGACGAGGCAATGGAAGAAGTGCTTGCCAGGCTGCATGCTGCAGAAGCTAAGCTTCGGGAGATAACCCAATTGAGAACCAGACTGGTTGCTGAGAACTCTGAGGTTATTTGATTTTCTCCATCTTCTGATTCCTGCATTGGAAATCTATTAAAATGATGTTTGTTGCAACTTTTGTATCATCTTATTCATTTTATGTTGATCCTGTAGGACATCCTAGTACATTACCCCAATGCCTCAACGGCTCAAATAAATGGCAGGGTAAAAGGGGATCGGATGTACGCAGTTTTACCCCGTGTTGACAACATAAGCGTGTTCTTTTTTTCAGATTACCCATTATGGAAATTACCTCGCCTGCTGTGCACCAATTTCACTTGCATGCTTCCATGGAAATTAGATTAATGTTCCTTCTTTGAGAATAATAAAGTAAAGAGAAAACAAAAACTATGCAGACTCAGAATAACTAAATACGTGATTTCCTGCACATTCTAAAATTTTCAACTCAGCACAACTGAGTTTTAATGTGTACTTTTGCTAACTGTTGTTTTCATAAAAGCAATCATTTTTCCTTGGTGATTGTTTCTCTGCTTTTCCTTTCGTAATTTTAAGCTTAGTTAACTGTTGACAGTTATCTTGGAAGCGTACTCCTTTCTCATTTCTGCGTTATATATACACTCTCATTTCTCAGATGAAGCAATCTATTGAGCAAATAGCACGTGAAATAAATGAGCTCAAGGTAAAACAGTATCATTGAACATCCCAATCCCTCTTTTGAATTCCCTCAATTATTTATTACCCTTTTGGTGATATTACAGCCAGAGCTAAACGCCATGGAAATGATTACGCTAGAAGAGGAACACAAAGCTCTATTGTCTGAGAAAGATGGTGAAACGGAGTACATGCAAAGCCTGCAAAGCCAGCTCGAGAAACTAAGGGTGCGTGTCTTTACCTGTTTTGTTTTGCATTTTGCTACATGCCCAGTAAACTGTCTATTGTGCAAAATTTTGAGTGGCGGAACTTTGAGTTAAGCACTAAGCAATGGCGAAATTGGAAAAAAAGAAAGTTCAAATATCCGTCCAAAAAGGCCAACAGAGAGTTTATTGTAATTTTTTCCCAATGTAATACAACATACTTACATTTTCTTTCTAAGAGCAGCGCCCCTACTCGCCCTTCTCTTTTTGCCGTTGACTAAGAAACAATTTTTTTTTATTAGTTTTTTTAAAAATCTTTTATGGTTTCCTAATTCATATATAGATTGGTAAGCTTCTGGTGATTGCTCTGTCAGGGAATTTCACATAAGGTCAAGTGTGCTTGCGGAGAAGAATTCAAGATACAAATGGGATTAATGTGAAGCGGGAGGCTAATCACTAGTATTGATATTATATAGACTCGTGGACGAATTTCAACTTCTTTAGCATTCTGTAATGTAAGAATTAAAGAACTTAAGCGCCCATTCTTGCGAAATTAGTTAGCAAATCAACTTGAAAACTAGCATTTTTTTTTGTTGATAATGTAAAAAAACTAGACCGATCCTCTAGAATAAGACCAATCTATTTCATCTTTTTGGATAATAGAGGTTAGTTGAAGCCACCTGCTTTCAAACCACCTCGAAAGATTTGAACAAGAATGTCCGTCCAATCGAGACCATAAAGTCGGCAACTTTATTGGCCTCTCGAAAGCAATGTTTAACCATTACTCCATCAAAAAAGATAAGGTCTAAAACCACATCTTTAATAATACTCAAAATTTCCCAAAGAATTTGCCAAGTCTTTCGAATTGAGTTAATAACACAAAAATTGTAACACCCCACATTTGCTGAAGAGGTCCATTGATAAGTTTAAATGACTAGTGCTTAAAGGGATTGTAAGTACTACTCATATCAACAAAGTGCACTTTCTTTTCTGGTCATCCATGCAAAAGAACTCAAAAGTTAAGCGTGCTTGACTGAGAGTAGTCTTAGGATGGGTGACCTCCTGGGAAGGTTCCCGGGATGTGCATGAGTGAGGACAAAATGCGCTGGAAAGGACCCGTGTTGATCTGTGGGCCATGTACACAGCCTGGAGAGCTATCATGAGTGACCGCTCCCGACCCAAGGTTTGGGCCGGGGTGTTACAAAAATTATCTCCGATAATATCTCCAAATATGAAAACCACTCATTTCGTTACTCAATCTTAGAAATAGAAAATGAATTGAGTGGGCAGGTTGCTTGCGCTTGTATTGCAACTCGTCTCACTAAGGACGGACAATATCCGTTACAAGCTAGAGACGGATAGTGCCCCTCTTACAATATGCAAGTGAGAGGGCAAGTGGGCAAGTGGGGGATCCATTTGCCCTCCACTTACCCAACCGACTTGCATATTGTGAGAGGGCACTATTCGTTTTCAACTTGTGACTGATAGTGTACGTCTTCAAAGACAATTTGTGCTTGTATTGAGTTCAGTTTACTCTCTATTTACAATTGCTGTGATTTTCTGATATCAACTATTTTCAGGATCTTGCGTAGAGTTTGGCTGAAGAAACTTTCGTATTAGGGATGTTGCTGAGCTGTGGAATAGTAGCACAGGTCTATCATCTGTAATTTGTATTTGTCAAGTAAGTTGAATTTAAGAACACACGCAATAAGCTTGTAAGCCGCTTTTACGCCATGCCCTCACAGTCAGGTTAACCATGAGAAAATCACCACTTATAGGCTGCACAAAATTCATCTCTCATGATCCGGTTTCAAAGCTAACAATCACGACACAGACCGACTCACAATTCTGGGTGCAAACAGTTTTACTTTTAGCAAGATACTTGTACATCAAAAGAGCTTTTTCGAAGGTACTAGGACAAAAAGATACCTCGTACATTCAACAAGGAATTAACCTAACATTTCCAGACGTCTAACCAAAAGCAAAACTCTTGTATAATTGGAGAGTAGTGAGGCGGTCTAGTAATCTCAGGAAGATATGGTGATGCATATCATTGTCCGGTGCAATAGATGACATGATTTCTGACAATATACGGCCACCACCACGCTTCATATTATTTTGAAAATGGTCTTTTTTCGAAGTCCATGACCTGACACGACCAGAAACAAAAAGGAATATGTAAGAGACTCCTTATACATTTTAGGTTGGAAACTCAAGTGAATATATAACTGAATCTCATACAACACATTTATGAACAATTATGAGGGAGTTCGCCACCAGAGTGGAAGATACTGAATAACTAAATAAGGCAATCATCAATCAAGCTGTCTAATATATATACAGATTAATCTTGAAAATATTTGGGGGATAAAGGGTTTTACAAGACCAAATATAACACTGACAGATTCTGAACCCAGTTCATGAGTACAACTCCTCGTAAACTTTAATAGCTAGGCTCGCTAGAATCTACATATACAATATATTTATAGAAGCGGTTAAAGGTCAGAACCGTTCTTCAATTGAAGGATGATTTTGACTATTAAAGGGAAGCTCATAATCCATGTTATAATCAGGAGGCAAAGATTCTCAGCAAAAACAGAAATTCTCTATCTTGAAGAATTTTTTAACACAAGTTGGGGAATTCATTTGTTTGGCTAAGCTGATTTACGGAAAACCTAGCGTGGTTTTAGATTCCAACTTCCTGATCACATGATCACATTTATGACTTTACTAGCAGAATCTACTCACATATACACCCATTACGACAGTATGAGAAACTGGAAACACAAAAGAATTGTTGCGTAAACCAACTTACCTTAATCATTTCCTGGTTTTATCGAGTACTTCAATGTATCTCTTTGGGACTCCATATTGATCAATTAGATGTTTTGCAAGATGATCAATGACACCACCCTGAACCAGAACTTCATGTCCTTTTTTGCCTGGAACGACATACATGTACTAAGTTTTAAGGTAGGAAAAGCTAACTGTAATTAACTAGGAATGTAAAGAGGAAAACAAGCAATCACGAGTTCTGGAACATACAAAGCCATCAGCAGAAGTGAGGAAGAAGTTCATTCATAGGAGAGGGAGGGGAGGACAAAAGACGCCCCTCTTTTTTATCACATATAAGAAGCATCTTTCACAAATTCCTAATGGTGTGGACAAATATATAATATTACTCCATAAATATAGCCCGAACAGTGGAGAGGGGAAAAAATGACGGCACAGGCTACAAATCATGTTGAAACGCGGAGGCATGAGCAACAATAATATTAGCATAACCTGAGCTCATGCACGAATACTCGGAAAACCCACAACTGTTTAGGACTTTTAAGTAAACCAAAGATGATAAGAGCTATTTTATTTGTTTACCTACAAGGAATTAAGGGAAGATAAATTACCTGGTAATTCAGCCACTGAGGTACTGCATGCAAACTTTTTTTGTAGCTCAGATGCCAAAGAGTCCGCATCCAAAAGAAAAGTTTCAAAACCAGAGAGCTTTGTCATTTTCTTGTTCCCTTGTCGGCGCTCCGTCATTATTTGGATTGATCTAACAGCACCTTTCCTAATTACTGAATCGCCTCCCCTGGTAACCATGTGATGGGCTTGCATCCGACTTATAAATGTTGGTCCTAAATCCTTCTTGTGAATTTCAGTTGGATAAGACGATCCTTTTTTTATGGCTCCCTTGAACAAAGCATCACACAGAGTTGCATCTAATATCACCTTTGCTTTGTCATTAGGTTTCACAAGGTTTTCCTTTTCAACGTAAGCACAGACAACATTATTGGCTTCTATTGCACTGAAATATCCTCCGGTATCAGCTCCAACAGCAGCAAAAATGGAGATGACATGAGTGTTTGGTTTATATATCTCTTCTATTTCCAATGCTTTCTGTGAACTACTTTCTCCAGCAGTCTGATCATTGCTTTGCTCAATCTTTGCAGGTTGACTTTTATCAGGCTTGAAGGATGTATAATCTATATGGGTCCTATTAACAGAAAACAGTACCACTTCCTTTTTATGTTTATCCTCCTTCACTGATATCTGTTCCTCAGATGAAATGAACAAGCAGATAGTCAAGAGTACGGACAAAATCACTAGTACATAACTACAAAATGAAAATACAATACAACAGATGCGGTTAGAGAACAGCAAAAGGAAATACCAATCCAACAGATGCTTTTGATTGCAACCACTTTGATAGTTTCTTGAAAGATGATCTTTTGATATCAAGGGTAACACCAGATGGTCTACAAGGTAAAACATGGTTTGACCTATACCATAAACAAACAGTATCTGTAAGAAAGTGCATGATGTACTTTCTTCTTGAATTATGAGATAAGGAAACGTCCTAATGATAAATATTGCAATTGTAAGAAATATATTCAAACAACAAGTCAAGAATCTGGAAGTAGCAATAAGATTAATTTACGGCAAAATTGTCTAGGGAGTACAAACACAAAAATTAGAAGAGACAGAAAAGATTCAAGAGAAGAAATGTTCAGCAATAACTCCATATTTCAGTGTATAATTGCAAATAACTAGAAACAACTGTCATGCTTTGCACTTTATCTCACCATAAAGTGCTTCCCGGCATTGGAAGATCCTTATCCTTCACTGTTGTATGCAAAGCTTGCAGAAGGCAACTGTCCAGCAGCACATCCACATCTTCTATCGACATGGATTGAGGTTCCTCAACACGCGACTCGTTAGAGGAAGTATTCTCTGTTATTCTCAAACCATCTAGCTCTGTGGCCGCTTGTTCAACGACGTCGCTTTTATCATCCAAGTTAACAGCAGAGGTCGGACCATGATCTGAAGAAGTCGCTGGTTCAACTTCTCCTTCATTATCACTTGTTTGATGATTAGAAGCACCAGTTTCACCAGACTGAGAAACCAAGGAATCTAAAAGAGAAGGATCTGCCATGACAACATCTTCAAAGAAACCAGCATTTGGCACAAAACGACCTTCAACCGATTCCCTGGAAACAAACACTTGCATAAAATTAGACGACAGCTAACTAAAAGGAGGTGCTCCACAGTCCACAGAAAAAAAATATACAATCCTCTATGCTTACCAGAGTGAATCGTGGTAATAGTGAGTTATTCTCAGCGCCTTTCCACGCAGGCCAGCTTTCAGTGCCTCTGAACTACTCATAGTGGTTGCTCCAACCTAAGAGAATTAGCAATGTATGAGAATCAAAAGCTTGCGGAAATCTACAACTTAAAAGAGCTCAACAACAAAAATAAATTATTATTGCCCCCACTGCCTCTCAAAAGCCTCCTTCCAAGGCATCGTGAAGGAAGAAGATGTATTTAGCCCACCCCTTTGATAAAATCACAAGGGCTGATTGTGGGTTATGTTTCAAGAAAGAGCTCAAAATGCAATAGCCCATGTAAAAAAAAGACTTACTGCTATGGGAGCGGGATTTCCTGGAACCTTTACCGCCCATGGTTCCCCAGCTGAAAACGATGGAAGACCGTCTGGAGGTATACTAATACCAGGGAACATTAAGTCTGCTCCGTTAATTACAAAGCGAGAGACTTCTCCACCCTTCAGTGTGAAAGCAGGCAGAAGATCAGGGGCACTCCAGAGAGCATAAACTGTCACAGGAATACACATTACAAATTAATAGATACAACTTTAATTTAGTAACATATTAACTGATAAATTTAACAGATACCCTTCTCTACATACAAGGACAGAAATTCATGAGTATGACTGCACAGCTGGGCTAAAAAGTAAAGTTTGTCCCAACAACATGCAACCAGCTCAGCTCGAAACATTATGAACTTAAAACTTGCATCATAGTCCAGTTTACTATGTGGTATAATAAGCCTACGATACTTTTCCATTTCTTTAATTAGTTCCACTTCCAAAATGGCAGAATAATTATGGGAAATAATTAACAATCAGCAATATGTACTGAGGAGAAAAAGTAGGTTGGTCCTTGCATGGGAGAGAAGTGAATGAAATCAAGGAAATGGGCCAAAAAGGAAAGGTGAAAGAAATCAATGAAAATGAGAGAGTACAAAAAAGCAAGGTGGTTCAATTGGATGTCAACTTCAGTGTGGTCCTATTGCATTATTTAGATGGTACAGGTTTATGGAGCGCCAAGGGTAGGACGATCCAACATCGTTACTACCCTCACTTGTCTAGAGCATGTGGAAGCCAGGATGCTGAAGAATACAAGTGCCTGAGCTTCGGTGCAGTCTTCTAATTTAACTAATATGTAATATTCGGAGTGTGCAGTCACAAACAGTATTGTTTTTGTCATATCCGTACAAGTCAATAAATCTTTATCTTATATCTATGTCAGATACCTTGGTAAAAAGACAATGGGTTAGCAGAATGACGAAGGAAGTGTCTACAAACGAGAAATGAAAAATTTGGTTTTCCAGCAAACAAAAATAGAAGACACAAATTTTCTATACCTGTAGGGTATATCTCTGAACCACGTCCATCAGTGTCAAAGAAAACAGGGAAGCCACCTTCTACACCATACACAAGAATTCGATTTGGGAACTTTGCAACGGAAATTTCTGCCTACACATAACAGAATAAAATTCATTTAGTGCAACAAGAGATGGAGAGGCAATGACAAAAGGGAGAAGCATTAATTTAAATCAACATTTCTGTAAAAAAAATTAAAGATCAACGCGGTCTTTTTTAACGCATTTTGAGGCAATATAAGTCATCGACATTTAAGCGTGGTAGCAGTCAGATGAATGAGCAGTCCTACCCTGTACTCATAGCCTAATACTACGGCATAGGATGAGTAACTCTACATTTATAAGCGAAACGACATCAACTTGAATTTACGCACCTGAACAAGGTCCTAGACCTCAGCTTTACCTCTATAACCTAAACTTTCTTCCTACGCTAATTAATCAATAAACGTGGTACAATATTATCAACGAGCCGGAAATCGATAACATAGTCAAATACTATGGCATAGGGTGAGTAACTCTACATTTATAAGCGAAACGACATCAACATTCTTGTATTTCCTCGGACCTCAGCTTTGCCTATCATCATCAACAAGCCGGAAATGGATAACCTCGACTAGGGAACGTTTCAATCATTTACAGAGTCGTACATTACTTTCAGCATAATCTTGCAACTTAGACGCTACTTAATCAATCAATCAATTGACGCGATACACACCGAGTCACAAACACACACAATTAACCTAATTGTTACAGTATTCACAAAGCATGACAAAATATTATCGTAATAACAAAAAACAAAAGATTAATAAGCAACGAATTAGCAGCAAAATATCATGAACAAGCCGGAAATCGATAACGTCGACTCTTGAAACATTTCAATCATTTACAGTCTCCATAACTTTCGGCATAATCTTGCAGCTTACACGATAATTAATTAATCAATCAATCAATCAATTAACCTAATTAATTACAGTATTCACAAAACATGACAAAATATTACAGTATTCATTAAAAAAATGAATTAATAAGCAATGAATTAGAAGTAAAAATAAATAAAGATAAAAAAATGAAAAATAAAGAAACCTTAGGAGGGAGAAGAGAATCGATATCGGCATCGGAAGCAAGACGAAACTTGTCCTTGACGTTTCTACGCAATTTCTTTTTATCAGCTCCTGATAATCTCTGCAACGCCTTCGCTTCTACTGCTTTCTTGAACATTTTTGCAGACGAAGATATGGACTGCGCTTCACTCTTTTCGTTTTTACAACTTCCCAAAGGCGATTAGACGTCACTCACCAATTGGCTATTTTTCCATTAAATACTTTTTCACAAATTCTCGTTTGAGACGGTTATTTTAAAATCTTCGGACGAGTCGTATGTGACAACTTTAGTGTTAGATGTAAATGATCACGTTTTTAACTAAGTTATACAACAATAAGCCCGTATCACAAGAAGCAAGAATCTTATGCTCAGATTTTGGTTAGATTTGGATGAGACTAGGGATAAGTAAATAAGGCGGTAATAAAGTCTTAAAGTGAGTCCTGAAAATCCAAGACCCAACTTAAGACCTATAAATAAGGTATTGTTTGGATAAACAATAGTTTTAGTGGGTCCCATATATTTTTGTTGAGAGTCTTTGAATAAACATAGTCTAACATTCTAACGAGTCTCTTGCTTCTTGATAATACTCTTTGCGTTCACTACAAGAAAAACAAGTCTCCCTTGTCGCGGATATATACGTCGCAAGTTTCTAACGGGTTAAGTATCTCCCACTTGGGTAGATAAGTCAAACTTATGAATCACAAATGACTCGTCTTTTCTTACCCATGTGGGTAATATTTATCCCGCCACAAATGAGAATTTGTGCTATAAGAATACACCTATGGAAGACTAAACACTCACAACTATGGAGGCAAACTTTGACCATGTGCATTAGCTAGGACCCGAAGTTAATTTCGTTTGCTATCGGGCAATGTCCCAATTTAAATTAAATAGTACTTCTAATGTGGAGTAATATGGCCATATTTAGAAGAAATTATCGTTCAACATTTAGCACACCAAGTAACATGATTAAAATATATTACATAATTCGATTTATTACAAATTTATTGAAATGCCTTACAAAATTCAGAGTAATACATTAAATATCTGGAGATGTGAGTAGGTATGGCAACAGGTTGGATGATCTGGATCAGATCCATATCTGCATTTCTCACATTGGATCCAGGTCCAATTTTCTCCGATCCAGATAAAGATCCGACGGATCCGGGTCCTACGCCAGTTTAAGTTATCAGCTAAAAAACACGATCATTTTGGACTTGGAAGTCAGTAGTGTAATATCCGGCATTTTAGAGACCTTAAACCAACCCTTTATCTCATGGAGCTGGCCTTATGAGATTATCCATATGATAGTATTGGGAGACTTTGTACTCTTCGTGGGAGAGTACTCGATCGAGTGCTGATGACACTCGACCGAGTGTTCCTTTTACTCGGTCGAGTGTGGCGGAGTCAGACCGCATTAGTTATATATCGGGAGGCTGCGATTTTTACAAAACCTTTTTTTCTTACTCTTTCTAAACCTAAACCTAGTCTCCCCTTATCTCCCAAACCTTAATACTTATGAAGTCTACCACCTTGGCAATCGTCGTAGGAGTTTAGCGGCGAGCGAGAAAACCTTGTTACGGATCAAGTAAGTATCACTCTCATAGTTTGTTATTGACTCTAGTGACCGTAGTTGTGATAGGAATCATGTTATTGTTGTAGGCTCAGATTGAATATCTTATATGTGCTTATATGTGTGTGTGTTGCATGTACAAGAACGCAAAAGGTAGGGTTTCTTTAATCAGTAATGTGTATGTTAATCATTGTGATAAGATGCATTGTTGTGATATTGTTACTTGATTGATGATGATGATGGAGTTCGGGTTTGGTGTTTGGAGTGGTTACTTGGTTACTATTTTGGTGATCCGACGGAAGACGGATCACACCCCAAGCTCGCCTCTTGTACGTAGCTCTCCCGCTACGAGGGGGATGTGCACTCAATGTCCCGGGAGCTCTCACTGCGGTGATAGGGGATGACGATGTCCAGTGTTGTAGTCTGACATCAATTGGTGGTTTTGAAGGTCAGGGATGGTAACCTGATGCTCATGAGGTGACCGCTGCGGCGGGCCTCCGATTTCTCTTACTTATTCGATTACTCTTGTTCTCTTGTACATTGATCGACATATTTTGTTACTGACCCCTTTGTTGTTGAATTTGTGATGATCCATTTGGGGATGGGGAGCATATTGATTACAGGTCTATATTCGTGATGAGCTGGGGATAGCTAGGGTGCGATGAGTCGATGATCACGTTTAATGCTGTAGAGTCTATAGCCCATGAGACAAGTTGATTGTACTTAGTTATGTTTGTAAGGTTATGTAATAAGGACCAAAGTATATAATACATTTATATAAGTATGTTTCAATATTGTCTTATGATGTTCACTTCCTCGGGCAACCGAGATGGTAACGCCCTTGTTTATCAAGGAAGGTCTTGCTGAAGGCTCATTGGGAAGTGAGGGTGTTACAAGTAGCCTTAACAAAAGAGTAGTGGCGAAATGAGTAAGGAGTTATGAGAAATGAGAACAACGGTAAAGTGTAGTTAAATCATGATCTATTAAATTTTCCTTTTAAAATGAAACAGGTTAACGAATCGATTCAGATCTAGCCAGTTAAAAAATATTAGATCCAAAACCGACTTAGATCCAACTGGTCCAAAAAATGGGATTCATACCCGATTCACGTGGGTCAGATATTGCGGATCCTGGTCGAATCCTAGATGCCATTACCATCGATACTTGAAAAGGTTTTAGAGAAGCAATAAATCTTACTTGTGACGGGGCGACCTCAACCTGTCGACGGATCGCCGTGTCACAAACGAGAATTTGTGTTAGAGAAGAATGTGAGTTGATTACGCAATTGTGAGAAGAAGGCTTGCTTAGGGTTAGTTAGAAACAAAAAGTAAGGTGCTCTATTGTAAAGTCGGCACATTTCGCCTATCTCACTCCCCAGTCCTCCCTTCCCCATCCATTTATCTCTCGACAAACCCTAGAAATTCAAGCGCAATTATTCAAGATTCCAAGCTATAGATCCGCCTAAAATCAGCATAACTTCAATCTTCTAGCATTCAATTTTGAATCAGGTAACGTCTCTTTACATCCACCTCCATTTTCACTACTTTCTGCAAAATTTGTTGAATTGTTAGATTTATATGTTTATTGGAGCATGCATAGTAAGATTGTTTGATTGTTTGATCGATTTACGAAGTGAGGTGATTAATTTATTGAGTTGTTGCGTTATGAGGATGATTTAGTAGTCTAAGTGTTCAAATTATTATTGAATGAATATGAACTTGAAACAATCAAACGAATAAATCAACAAGAGGTAGGGTTTTGAGGGTAGGACAGGAGGCTGGTTTTCGGGTGGATTACGTGGTTAGGGCGACTTACAGGGTTGAGGTCGTGGATCGGGGCGGGCTGTTCCGGTGGCATGCAGGGTATTTGTGTTGCAGAGGTTGTTCCGGTATCGGTGGCAAGATAGGGTGGCTGGGTTGTTTGGGTTGGAGGGTGGTTTTTCGGGATGAATGGTTGAGGGTAGTTTAGTCACTCTACTGAATACTTCCCGAGAAAGGAACAGTAAGATTATGCTGGAAAAAGTATTAGGAGTTTAGGGGAATTATGGTACATTCGTATGTCATAGGTTATGAACTAATATTGTACTATAAATTACCTCAAGTTGGAATAATATATTAATATAAATCAAGCAATTCTAAGTATTTGCAAAACTATCTTATCTCCAAAATTTAAGAAAAAGTAAAGAATTAAATGGGAAAGAGAAAGAGGGGGTACTTTGTAATAACAACTACTATTTGGTTAGTCTGAATTAAAATGAATTATATATCGTTGCCGAAAACTTTATTTCATGGGTTTTGTTATCTGCTCAACCAAACATCGATAATCTTCGTTACAAAATAGTCAATTTCTAACAGCAATAACATGTCCCTTATTTGCAGAGATTTTTTTTTGAAGTTCTCAAAAGTATTCCAACATCTCAAGGTTCTATACTTCAAAATGGGTATGGCGTTCGTTTTAATTTTTCAGTTTATTTTGTTTTGAGTAAACAATATGGCTTGTTATGTATTATAAAGTAGCAGACTGCCGCTGATTTTTTCGACCGAATTTTTATCGAGTCATTCTGTAGATCCCACCCCACCCTCATCCGCCCCTACAGGTGGAGACATATACGTTATTGTTTCGAAGAAAGCCTATTGTTCCTCGTAGGGGTGGTAACGAGCCGAGCTGAGCACACTCTTGAGCTTGAAAAGCCTGTATGCCTGCTCGGCTCAAGCCCGCCGAGCTCGAGAGTCGGGCTTGGGCTCAAGCTCGATATCAGAAGTGTGGCTCGAGCTTGGCTCAGGGCTCATGCAAGCCAAAAATGCTTTTAGTAGGGTTTGAACTATGGTCATTTGCTAGGAATATGAAGTTAGAGCCAACTCTCCCACTTTATTATGTTGATAATTTAGTTATGACATGTTATTAAGTTGGGGTCTTCCATTAAACTTAGTGTGGCTATGCCACTGAAACCCAGTCTCAAGGTTTTTGTTAGATTATTTTAAATTAAATGTAAAGTAAGCTCGTTTAAAGAAAATTGCAAAAAAGCAAATTATAGTAATATAAAACTATCAAGCTGCTCGTGAGCTTTTTGTGTCAAGCTTGGCCTTGCGCCCTTGCTTGACTTGACTCGTAAAGGACCCGAGAGCTCGAGCTTGAGTCAAACTCACACTAGCCGAACTTTGACAGAGCTTAGACCGAGTCGATCTCGAGCTGTCTAGTGACTCTAGTCTCATTGTCACCCTCGTTCCTCGGTTGGTTTGTTGTAACTCTTAGTTTCTACTGTAGTATACTTTTTGTTTGTTGTGTCCGAGTTGTTAATTGCTCTGGTGCATGATTATTCGTGCCGAAAGAGCATTTACTGAATTTTTATTTTGTTTCACTGGGTTTCAGCAATATAAGTTTACAACTTTGCACAAGTCTTCATCTATTTTTTCTACTTGTAGATTTTCTTGGTAGCAAGACTAGCAACAGTTTTTCTCTGAGAATGTTCCTTATTATGGGCTTATGGCGTTAGGGAGTGGGTATGATGAAGCTTTACTTCCAGTTCCTTATGGTGTCATATCATAATGATATCCTACTTTTGATTTAATTTTAAGCCAAATCACGTGGAATATATGGTTTTCAGTATTTTCTCTCTGCTTTTCTTTGTGTCTTTTACCTTTCTTGACAAAGTTATCTGCCATCGATGCATACTTCTCTTTTCGTGGATTTCTATAATTTTGGGTTTGTGGTATATAGAGGGACATGTTGAATACTGGGATATTTGCTGTGATTATTTTGTTTAAACTACTCTCTCCGTCCCGGTCATTTGTTTACCTATCCCATTTTAGGGTGTATCATTCATATATTTCCCTTTCTATATTGGTGAGGTAATTACACTATTGCCCACCTGCCATCCATCAACTACGACCACAAATGGTCGCCTCCCATCTACTTGGTTGTGCCAAAAGAAAAGGAAAACAAATGACCGGGATTGTGGGAGTATCTTTCAGTTTAGTATGTATGGAGTATTCTGGTTTAAACTTATAACATTTTTCATTGCAGATATTGCCGAGGATATTCGGGCATTGCAGCTTGACTCAGCTGGTAATTAATTAAGCTTGATAAATTAGCTGCATCGATATTATTTATCTGCCTCCGCTTTACAGTTTTAACTTAAGTGACTTGCTATATTATGGTTTTTGTGTAATAGATGTGGAGGAGTCCGAGGTACAAGAAGTTGGCAATGTGGTTAACATGGAGGAAGGTAATTATAATTGTGCAGCTCTTGTATTCCTTCGCAACCAAGTTAGTTTGCATCTTTTTGTTACCAGTTGCCACCAAGATGCCTTAGTCTAGTGGTTAAGACGGAGGTATTGTGGACACTGTTTTTGTGCTAGCATTTTGCTCTTGACAAAGGAAATTAAACTTAATGGGGATAAATTGTGTAGGGTCAACCAATATTCCAATAATTCTCACGAAAATAATTTTTTCTGTCGTATTTGGAACCGTCTGACATAATTGATTTTCCATTAGCGGAGTCACCTTAATGCTCGTCGTGACAATTTGTTCTATTCCTCTGGTTCACCCATTTATTGCTAATAATTGATGCTTCATTTGATAATTATATATGATTCTGTATGAATCATTATTTATTGTCCCTATTCCTATTAACAATCCTGATTTTTCTATTCATAACTACTTTCGCTCCCCCTCCCCCCCCCAAACTTTTTCCATGCTTGCTTTCTGTCTCATCAACTTCTCACATTCTACAAATATTTCTCCCATTTTTTAATAGCTGTACTAGCCCGGACTTAAACAAAGGAATGGGCACATCGTGAATGGGTTGTTTAAAGCAATGTAACTTTAGATTGATTTCAAATAGAGGCAGAGTAGAGTTGCTAGATTTACTCGGTCCCCTTAAAAGTTGCCAACTTTGTATGCATATCTGTTCGCTATTTGTTTGTGTATTAGGTCACTAGCATTCTTATTGTATACACTATAAAGGTAAACTAGTAAGTGGTTCAGATATATGTAGTGCTTAATGCATTGTTGACTCCGTTTGGTCTTGCACTCTTGCATTGGGTTTTAATTTCTGCACCTTCTTAGTGTGTTATATATTTTGGTCTATGGTTGTATAATAGACTTACACATTTTCTGAATTTGGCTAATATATAACGTATGAAACGTGAAATAAATGTAAACTTATCAGCTCTAAGTTTGGTGAAAACGATCCTTATATTCAAGGACAGTGGTTCGTATTTGTTGATTGTGAGTTCTGCTGTTTCGTTTCAACTTGAAGATTTTATACGCTTATGCATTTAACTGATTTTTGTTTCAGATGTTGAGGAGTCTCATGATGCTGATTCAGTTCAAAAGGACTCAACAGGTATCTGGAGTTTAGCTTTAAAGTGCTATTTAAAGATTTATGTAGTCTTTGCGAAATGTGTTTTTCTTGCTGTTAAGTGTCGGATGGTGGCTGCTATCCTCAGTGCCTTGTGAAAGTCTCTTGACTTCTCTAGGGATAACTGTAATGTAAGATTATCAGCTCTAAGTTTGGTGAAAATGATCCTTATATTCGAGGAAATTGGTTCGTGTTTGTTGATTGTGAGTTCTGACAGTTTCGTTTCAACTTGAAGATTTTATACGCTTATGCTTTTGACTGTCGTTTGTTTCAGTTGTTGAGGAGTCTCATGATGCTGATTCAGTTCAAAAGGACTCAACAGGTATCTGGAGTTTAGCTTTAAAGTGCTGTTTAAAGATTTATGTAGTCTTTGCGAAATGCTTTTTTCTTGCTGTTAATTGTCGGATGGGGGCCGCTGTCCTCAGTGCCTAGTGAAAGTCACTTGACTTCTCAAGGGATAACTGTAATGTACTAGTTACTAGGGCTTGTTATTATTGTATTTTCCAACTGCTTTTCATTAGTCAACCTCTACTACTTTGACACTTCACTTTCGACATTCCTCCAACATTACACTTGATACTTTGTTTTAGGCCAATCCTTAATTATTTCACAAAAATAGTCATGTGATTGCAGCTGAGTCTGAGTATATCAGAATTAACAACAAAGCTTGTTAACTGTTGTAAACTGAATATCCCACTGAAAAACAGATTGATGAATCTAATCAATGATTAATATTTTCAGAGGAAATGCACGAAGACCCTGTCCATGAAGCAAATGAAGCAATAAATGACAATGCTGAGCCTGCTAATCGGAAACGTCACTTAAATGTTGTCTTTATTGGTCATGTTGGTAAGTTGTTCTCTTCCCTTTATTGGTCATGCTTTCTACCCTGATTCTGTATACTTCAATTCCCTAAGGGGGCGTTTGGTTCGCCGAAGGGAAAGGGAAAGGGTATTAGAAAGGGAAAGGAAAAGAAAGAAAATGGATTCCTTTAGATGAGAATGGTTGTTTGGTTTGTAAAATTTAATAGATGATGAAAATAACCACATACACCATGTAAACCAACAACCACCATGAAAATCCACAGCCACCACCACCAACATCTTGCTATGCCACTGCCGCCACCACCAGGACCCACGCACTTCAGTCGCCGGCGCCACCATCGTCGTCTCCTTCTCCCACGCACCTCCGTTCCCTCCTACCCTACCCTAAAAACCCCAATACACCTTTGGTATCCCTCCCCTCACCCCTCAAAATCTGGTGTTTTGGTCACTTGGTGGGTGACGGATTTCGTGATGTTGGGTCGTGATGTTCTAGGGTCATCGCCGGCGAGAGGGAGTAGTGGAGGTACGTCGCCGGCGAGAGGGCAAAGGGAGCGCCGACAAGGAGCCGGGAGAGCATCACCGGCGGAGGTGAGACATTGGCAGTGGTGGTGTCGTAGACTGTGGTGGTGGGCCTGGTGGCAGGATAGGGTGATGCATAGGGTGGTACTTAAGTGTGGTGGGGTAAGGTAGGGAAAGAAAATCCATACCTTAGGGGGGTGGGGGATTGAAATTAGAGTAATTTGGGGATAAAGAAGGGAATGAATAGGGGAAATGGAATGAGAAAATTGAGCTAACAAACAACAACAAAGGGAGTGGAGGGTTATGATTCTCTTTCTCTTTCCCTTTCCTGTAGACCCTCAACCAAACGCCCCCTAAATATGTTTTCATTGATAATCAATATGGAGTTATATCTGCTAGGTGTTTTTTAGTGTCAGTTTTACTTGTTAGGCGATGAAGTAGATGATTATGTGGTTCTCTTTGCTTTTTGTGATACATGCAATTGTGTTTATTTCCTGGCGAGTTTTTATAATGGTTTGCTTGCTTCGTAAGTGCCTGTTTGGTTGGCTTGTTTTGGAATGGAGTTAGATACTTGATGGATTCTAACTCCATTCCAACCCCCTAGAATTTCATACCTAAGTTTCACCCCAAGTTTCTAACTCCATTCCTTTCTAGTCTAAAAAATAAACCTACCAAACAAGTTTAGAGTGGTATGGGAATCTCAATCCATCCCTCTATGGTATGAGATTCTAATCCATTCCATTCCACCCGCTTGAACCAAACGACCCCTTAGTTCAGTTTTGTCCTCATGTTGATCTTCATTATCCGTGGGTTTGTGCATATTGAATCCCATCTCATCAGCCTATTTTAATATTTGAACTTATGGTTATTGCATATCTCATCTGTTTACTGCTTCTCTCGTACTTTTACGAGTTTGAAATTTTTTTTCTTCCCCGACCTTGGATTGATGCTACTCTTGTGTGCAACTTGCAAGATGGAATGCTACAAGTGGTTACTACACATGTCCACATGTGCTCTTTTGCCAGTTCTATGGAGATTGCGGTGTCATGTTCTTATTTTATATACCCCTATCCCATATATATGGTAAATATATGGTAATTCATGTTTTAATTAATAAGCTTACGGCTGATCATTTGATAATTCCAGTTCAGAATGTATTAAGTGGTGAAATACGGGTGTAATTGCCAATTATTTTGTTGAGCAGTTTATTGTATTGATATGTTTTTAAATTTTTACATTTTTGTTGCAGATGCTGGTAAGTCCACGATTGGAGGTCAAATACTGTTCCTTAGTGGGCAGGTTGATGATCGTACGATCCAGAAGTATGAGAAAGAAGCTAAGGATAAAGCCCGAGATAGTTGGTGAGACCATATTTTGAGGCGTTGTGGCTTATTTTACTGTCTCTGATTACTTCCTGTTTCAGACATCGACACATTAATGGATATGACTTTGGACACTTAATCTAGAGCTTAAAATTAGAGTGTGTCAGCGAATAGCTGAATGACCTTGGACATGGATGCATAGTGATCACCTCTAATAGAGTCAGAGATCCATAGTGATCACCTTTGACGCCTATTTTTTGAAAACGAGATGCTTCATATATTTTAATTTTACATGCAAGTAGTAAATTGAACCAGATAGTAAGTTGAGCTTGCGTGGCTAATAAAGTTTCCAATTTCCGAGTCCTTGGAACAAGCTGACCTAGTGTGGCTTGTTCTTGTAATTGCCCAATCCATCCATATTTTGAGGAGTTAGGCTGCTTATACTTAGTTTCCAGTTAATTTATTGGGTCTTACTTTCCAAAATAAATGCTTAACTTTTGAATATCATGCAAAAGAATTGAACTTGATGTCAGTGGCTAAAAAAGTTGATGAATGACAGTTATCTGGCCTGTAGCATTGGCTGATGCAATTCCCAATGCCACTGTACGTCATCTTGAAACAACCTCTCTATGTTTTTTATAGGTTGCATACATCTGATCCTCCCCGTCCCCACTTGATTTATTGGTTTAATGTTGTTTTTGAAATTTTGGATCTTCTAATCCTATTTGTGATGTGTAACCAAGGCACACACACATTGCTGTTGATTCCTTTTTTCCCCATTTTATTTGATTTGGTGTAGTTTGTCCTCCATTATTTGAATAATATTATGTGCCAGGTACATGGCATATATTATGGATACCAACGAAGAAGAGCGCGCTAAGGTATTTATACTCAGCTTGACTCAATTATCTGATTTTGGCCTATCCGTTTCAGCTCATTTGGGATTGTTAATTCTGATGGCAGGGTAAGACTGTTGAAGTCGGAAGAGCACATTTTGAGACTGAGACAACTAGGTTCACCGTTTTGGATGCACCGGTAAATTACGATTTTGTACTAATTGATGTTCATCAGCATCGTGGTTTCCCCTTTGAGGAAACCTTTGCCTTGAGTTTGCATTTCTAAATTAGTCAGTAGATGTATCAGCTTCATCCTTCTTTAATTTCAATTTGGCACTTTGGCCCTACCTGAATTATAAATCGACAATATGGCAGCAAATTGTCATGCACGCTCTTACCATTCAACCTGCAGTACAGAAGCAAGTAAACTTGAACCAACATTACTAGTGCCTCGTATGCACAGCTGTCTCATAGTTACCCTGCAAGTAGAAGGCACTTTGTCTGTGAAGCTTTCTGTCACTTTCATCATCTCTGTGGACAGATATCAGCTCTTGTTTTTAGGCTTCTTTTGCTGCTGTACTGTTATCCTGCCCCTGGGTTTGTAAATGGGTGACATTTACCGGGGCGAGGGCTGTATTTTTGGAGTTTGGGTGGTCTCTTTTAGTTGCAGAAGGGTCTCTCTCAAAACTTCGGGCATCTAGTTAAAGGGAAAATCTGATGACTTTTCAAAATTAGAATTTCTTTTTGGTTGAGCAACTGAGGAATGCACTGGCTTGGTATGCTGTTTGATTATGCTTCATCTGCTGATCTATATGAGTGTTTTTGCTTCTTTGGACTCTTTTACTGTTAGTCGAGGTAGCAATGTTCTTCAGTATTCACTTCATATATATCACCTGATGTCATCAGTTAACTTGGAGGTTGTAAGCATCAACATAGACATGATTTCTGTGTTCTTGAAATGAGCATCAGGAGTAATTGTCTGCTGTCATTTTTCTGTTGGTTACATCTGCTTTTTTTTTTATCTGATGGAATGGCAACTTTTTCTGTAGGGACACAAAAGCTATGTACCAAATATGATTAGTGGGGCATCACAAGCTGATATAGGCGTCTTGGTGAGTACTAAGAGGGAGTCTGATTTTATCTCAATTGTGTGCATTTCTTTTATATGTGCATAAGCAATTGATATACTCACTCTCACTCTCTCTCCCCGTCTTGCAAAAAAAAAAATTACTTGTGTAGGTTATTTCTGCTCGTAAAGGAGAGTTTGAAACTGGATTTGAGAAAGGTGGACAGACTCGAGAACATGTTATGCTTGCGAAGACCCTGGGTGTCATGAAGCTCTTAGTTGTGGTTAACAAGATGGATGATCCCACTGTAAACTGGTCAAAAGAAAGGTTATAATACTCCTTTCTCTAAAGTATTGAGGTCATGCGTCTCATGCCTGTAGAAGTGCTCGCCATTTTTTTTTACCACATCTTCTAAAACTGTGGGACCAGAACAAGTATACCCTCAGGAGAATTATCTCGCGACATGCAAATTGTACTATGCACCAACTGTGCTAGATCAGTATCATCGCTCGTGATTTTTTTTTCTTTGAGCTGGTTCTAGTGCAGCATTTTCCATTTCCCACTTGATATATGTTTTTCGAGTTTTGTGTTACTGTACAACATGGGACCATATACTAATTATAGATGGAAAACATAGAACCTGCTAACATTCCAGATCTCAATTTGATTCTCAGGGAACAAATTTTTCGTCATCTCGACTTTCCTAAACTAAAATCTACAGAATCAGTTAAGGGTATCTACTTAAAGTCTAGACTTAAGGAGTTGTTGGTATTTTTTATTTTATAAAGGCAGATCAGCTCTGAAACTTTCACGTTGCTGTAGGAACTATAAAACATGAACCTTGGTATTGTATATATTTATCACATCTGCCAGTTGAGCTTTTGCTCATTCAAAACAATCATTGAACCACCAAATGTGCTCAAGTTTACTTCAATAGGTGTTAATTTTAAAACATTTGTAATATCTATCAGTCGCATAGTCTTAGTCTCAAAATTAGTGATGATTGTCTAGAGGCTCTTCTATTTGCTACGAATTTCTCTCTTCCGTCGATTGTTTACACATTCAAAACCTTATCATATTTGATCCTTTTCTAGCTGTTTGATTTTTTAAGCTTTCTGTTTCTAGGTATGATGAGATAGAGTCAAAGATGATTCCCTTCTTGAAGAGCTCGAACTACAATGCCAAGAAAGGTGATTGACTGTGTACTATTCGGATTTTTATGGAGTTTCTCTCGATGTATGCATGAAATAGATCATGGAGTATGACTGTTAAATTCTACCTTATGCTTATTTTTCTCACATTTTTCATCTTACTCTTTGTTTTATAATCGTTCCCAATATTTTGAATTACTCTCTTTGTTTTCCTTTTTTCTTCCCACTTTTCTTTTTGGAAATCTTTTTGTTTTCTTCCAACTTCTCTATCTTTCCTTTTTTGGCAAGTTTTTTCATGGCCTTTAATTTGTTACCACATAAAGTGTGTTAAAGTTATAACAAATTTCGTTCATATTTCACACAAATTTCTCAGTTTCACTTTCATTAACCTATACTCTCAACCCCATAATCAATAACCACCTACCTCTGCCCTCTCTTTCTCCCACCCACCACCACCTGCTACCTCTGGCCCATTGGCAGACCCACCACGTCTCCTCCCTCCGACCCACTGGCAGAACCACCAGTTCTGGGACCCGTAACCACTTTCTTAGACGTCTTCATCACCAGATCCGAGATCCAAAAACCATTATGCTAGCTGACACATAGCAATTTGGGATTAAGGCTTTGAAATTGTATTTCTGATATCCTTTGTCGCGTCTATTTACAGATGTCAAATTTCTTCCAATATCTGGTCTGCTTGGAACAAACATAAAGGTGAGAGTTGATAAAAGTGTATGCCCATGGTGGAATGGCGAATCTCTTTTTGAAGCAATGGATGTTATTGAAGGTCCTCCACGAGATCCTCAAGGACCCCTGAGGTATGGTTTATTGACATGTTTAACCTGTTCTTCAGTATCACAATGCAGGATGCTAATCTCCCAATGGCGGATTCTACTATCTTACTTGACTCTCTTTAATTTTTAAATCTGGCTCATTCAAATTCTAAAAAGCATTTTCAAAACTTCCAGAAATGCACGACTCCGGGACATAAATGAATACTGAATCAGTACTTCTCTTGCCAATCTCTAGTCTTTTACTTTGGTACTGAACGGTTGGTTAACCACTTGAGTAGATAGCCTTGTAAAAAATTCTATATGTTAAAAATGAATTAGAATTGCGCTTTCTGTATGAAATAAGCAAGTTTGGTGAAACACTTAAGGGGGTGTCTAAGGCTAAGGGTAAGGGAACCAAATTAAGAAGGTGAAAGGTAAGCGACTACCCTAATTTTACTCCTCGTTTTGTTCCAATAAGAAAGGGAACACCCTAATGATCAGCCACCACTCATTTTCTCAATCACTAGCTACACCACCATCTCTTACCAATACCACCTACCACTGCCCACCATAAAGAGCAACCATCATCTCCTTCATATGCCACCTTCCACCGCTCACCTCTAAGAGCTGCCAGCGACAGCGGCACACCCCTGTTGCCCTCGCCACCTTCTCGGTCACACTTTTTTCCCGCCAGACCCCTTTCCTCCATTCGAAACTCCTCCCACCACCACGATAAGCACACCCCAAAACCCTTAAAACCTATTGCTCCAGTTTGCAAGATTTATACCGGGTCGTGTAGAGATCTCGCATGCTAGAACACGCAGAAATTTTAGTGTATAGTATAAATCAACAGAACTGTTGCTGCTTGTCTTGGGTTGTCGTTCTTGTCATTCACATGTTTATCCTTATTTGTTTTAATAGATAACCATTTTGAAAACATAGCTTCCTCTGCTGAGTTAATATTTGTTAATTATGAGCGTATAGTGACATCATCTTATGACAACGTGGTGGCCTATTGATCCAAAAATGATGAGCTCAAATAAAGATGACGAGGTTGTGATGAATGTCAAGGATATGAATGCTACAACTAGTCCTAGTCCAGTATGGAATAGAATAAATTTAGCTTATATTATTTTATTGTTGTATAATTATTTCAGCATATTTACCATATGTCACAAATTAAGGTAAGGCCAATTAGAATAGTTTTAGGAAAGTCAATTTTAGGAAAAATCTGCTATGTCTTTCTATTCAGTTTAGGGTATGAAACAAGGAAGCTAGGTTGATTATTAGCTAGAATAAATAGAGCTTATATGTATTGCTTATGAGACAAACATTGAATGAATTAGAATTAAAGCTGAAGCTTTTTTGTGTTTGCAAGTTTTGTAAACATAGGATTGACGCATTTCGTTCCGACATTGTTCTTGTTTGACGCGTTTCAAACATAAACACGATTGATAGCAATAGGTCTTGCGATTCAATCACCATTGTTCGAACTATAGGTCTAGTTCGCACAAATATCCCATTGTTTCGAGATTTTTAACGGATTTTGAAGCAAATATCCCTTATTTCATTATTGTTCTTCAATCATTTAAACCGCTTCCGCAAATTTTCGTATCACCTATACCATTGACCTTGAAAGTTTATCTGGATACCTCTGTGAAGTTAACATGTTAACCATGAGGTATTTGATTACTGAATCTGTACCGTAATCACAATATGTTTTGTGTGCCTGATTAACATAGGTTTATATTGTATTTAGAAGCTGGATGTACTTTGATCGTCATTGATTACACGCACAGCCTTCTCTTCCGTTTTCCCCTTCATGAAACATATTATATGATAAGGGTGTAGTCAGGGGCGGAGCTAGGATTTTATGTTTGGGGTAGCGGATAGCTTGAGCCTACGTATGCTTGTTTGAAAAAAAAAATTGGAAAAACGTATTATCTAGGTAGCACGGACACTTCACCTAACCAGCCGTCCCGTGTTGGACACCGTGTCGGACACGCGGACACACAGACACCTATAAACAAGGATTGTGAGATTGAAAGACTAGAAGATGTTGATTAGAAGATGAGTTTGGGTGAGAAAATTGATTAGAAGATGAGTTTGGGTGGGAAATGAGAATAGATTATAGTTAAAGTCAAGTTTTACACTCAATTATTTACATTTGATATCAAATACTAATACAAAAATAAAATTGTATGTTATTTATAACTATAAAATATATATTTTATTAAATTTAAATGCCGTGTCCCGTGTCCTAAATTTCACGAGATGCCGTATCACGTGTCTGTGTCGTGTCCGTGTCCGTGTCCGTTTTGGTGCTACCTAGCGTATTATGCGACATTAAAACTCAAATTCCAAATTCATTTTATGGCTTAAAATTTTATTCTTGATAACTTTATCTTCGTTTTCTTTTTCGACAAATAATTTTGTTTCGTGCGTTATCTGACGTCAACGACAAAAGATTTAACCATTCAATTCGAATTATCATTATTCAGGAAAAAAGAGTCTTTAGTAATCAAACATTATTTATGTACAATTCGGAAAGTTGAAAAAAAAAAATAACAACAAATTAATAAAAGTAAAACTGTTACAAAATATTATACTATTATATAGCTAAAATGCTAAATTAATAAGGAGCTTAATAAATATGTTTAGGATTCCCCAACTTATTAATGAGGACATTGAAATAGTAAAAAACAACAATAAGTTATACATGGGACTTGAACACTGGATGTACAAATTGAAAGACTACTACTCGTACCACTAGAACAAACCTGTTTTTATGTTATTATATAGCGCTTAGTGATAATTGTTCTGTTATTAGTTTGATTTGGGGTAGCACATTTGCGACATCTTCACTTATTTTTTCTTGCTTGGGGTAGCGGCTGCTACCCCTTGCAACCCGCTGCCTCCGCCCCTGGGTGTAGTTGCTTTCAGTGCCTAATAGTTCTAGCTTTTGACTGCAGAATTCCCATTATTGATAAATTCAAAGATATGGGAACTGTTGTTATGGGGAAAATTGAATCTGGTACTATACGTGAGGGTGACACAGTGACACTTATGCCAAACAAGGTATGTTAAAAAATTGTCTCACCTTTCTACATTAGCCGGTGTTGACAGCACCACATGGAAGTTGAAACAAGAACTTTTTGGCAGGTTAATGTGAAAGTTCTTGCTATATACATTGATGAAAGTAAAGTTAAATATGCTGAACCGGGTGAAAATTTACGGGTTAGATTGTCTGGGGTTGAAGAAGAAGATATTTTGCCAGGCTTTGTCTTGTCAAGCGTTTGTAAGTTCACACTAGTCAATCAGCCCTTTGTATTTATGCATTTATTATTGTAAATTTTTTTGTTATTGGAAAACCTAATTATATCCAAGTAAGTAAAGTGTGAATTAGATGATCAAATCAAGACAATCCCTTGAGTGATCGTCAGATATAGATGTGCTATATCCTTGCTTTGTTTTTTTTGCCACATGACAAAACAGTAAATTTGCTGCAAGTTAACTATCGAAGAAAAAGAAACTCTAATATCTGTATATTATTATTCCTATTGTGGTGCAGTCAAGCCAATTGCAGCTGTTAATGAGTTTCAAGCTCAGTTGCACATCCATGAGTTGGTTGAACATGTAAGTGAAAGCTCCTTTTCATTAAGATTATTGCAACTCTATCATTTGTCATGAGTACCTTTTTGTATGTTCTTATTGTTGCTTTTACAGGCAATTTTCACGGCTGGGTATAAGGCGATCTTGCATATTCATGCTGTTGTCGAGGAATGTGAGATCGTTGATTTGATACAGCAAATTGATCTCAAGACCAAGAAACCCATGAAGAAAAAGCCTCTTTTTGTCAAGTCTGGGGCTGTTGTCATATGCCGTATTCAGGTTTGTTTTCTTTGCTCAGCTATTTTGAGTGATAATGAAGCCCCGAGATGTTTATTATGATAGAAGTTATACTGACAGTGTACTGTTTGTGTTGTACACTCTTGAATGCGAGTGTTGTAAAAAAGACGTTGACGTTTAGTAGTGTTATTTGTTGCCATAAATTTTCGCATATTGATATGTAGTCTTGCCACTGCACTTTCTTTTTATGGTAGCCTTTTTAGTTTTATTGTAATTCTACGGAACATTGTTGTATTCAACTATTCGGTAGGATCTCTCTTTCCTTTTTTTCTTTTCTGTTGTGCTCCAAATATGGTTGGATAATTTGAATGCTGTGAAAAGTTTAATTCTACTGCATTTATACTTCACTTTATTTTTAGGCGAGTAATTTGATATGCGTGGAGAAGTTCTCAGATTTTACACAGCTTGGGAGGTTTACACTTCGAACAGAAGGTGATAGCTTTTGCCTTCCCTAAAGCTGATGAACTGGGGATGTCATTTTAATATCCTGTTTGTCATCTGATTTATTTGTATTTTATTTTTATAATTTTACAGGGAAAACTATAGCGGTGGGAAAAGTTCTTGAGCTTCTTTCTGCTTAAATTTGGTTTTGAAATAGGTGAGACAAATTTTGAATGTTGTAACGCTTTGTTGCTGGAAATAAATTGTGCATTTTCTTACAAGTGTTCAAATGCAGGTAGTTGGCCGAGCTGTGAGGATACTGTCTAGTATCAGGCGGGGAACTCCTATGCTGATGTCAGCTCGCCAGTGGTTTTGAAAATGGCGCTTGAGAGGACTCATTGTGCACATAGCGTGATGCATTCAATTATCGAGTGTTTTTGTTGGTCGTCCTGTACCATTTTACTCCCTATATCTTTGGTCTGGCAACATCTTTCATCTTAAAGAGTGATTTTGCAAATATACAATTAGATGGAATACAAGTGATTTATTATGAGCTAGAACACTCGACTTCTATAAGTTTTGATTTTACGGTGCTCTTGTCTACCAGAGTAAATGGTGTTATTGTAGAATACACGGGAATAATTGCAAGTTTTACTCATCCACCACTCAAGTTCTAATCCCCAGCTTCGTGTTTGGCAAATCTGTTTATTCTGATTTCAGACATCAGTTTGTTGACTGTTTTTGACAACTTAACCAAATGTCTATTTCAAACTTACATATCTAAAGGGTTTGCTCCCAGTTCCAGTTATAGGAAGAAAACGACATAACTTGAGCAAGTATAGGGTGGGGCATCATAGTCCCTAGACACCCTTTAATGTTGTGATGTCATCAATTTAATCATTCTACTTTTTTTTTTTTTTTGCATTTCTCTATCACCACCCCACCGAACAGCTAGCCCCACCTCATAACCACTAAATGACGTTGTGAAAGGGTGTTGGGACTTGGGAGTGAGACTGTTCCGAGTCTACATTTAATCATGATAAAATCATACATAGCCAATAATAAATCAGTTGATCTTGCATCAGACGGACCATTTTGGTCTGAAGCTATAAGACGGGATTTTATAACCAATTTACAGTTAGATGTAACCACTATTGAAAACATGTTGATATAAGCTGTTGTTACATTTTATCAAAAAGTGGTAACATAATTCCGTCTTATTTTTCAGACGAAAATGGTCCGTCTGAAATAAGAATTTGCGATAATAAATAGTTGTAACTAATAATATAACAACTCGTCTCACTGAAGATGGGCACTATTCGTCACAAACTGAAGACGGATAATGTCCCCTCACAATATGTAAGTGGGAGGGTAAGTGAGGCACTATTCTCGTGGTTATTGTTGTGACTTTCGTTACCCCCGTTGCTATTGTTATGACTTTCACTATTCTCAATGCTATTATTGTTACTTTTGCTACAATTATATTTACTACCCTTGAGGTTACGAATCCGTTTTTAAAATAATGCTGAAAAAATAAAAAATTATCATTTTGGGTCGGTTGGAAAACTATTTATCGTTTTGGTATCCACGTAGGCTCGAATTTTGCGAGCCAATGACACGGAAGAGACACACCATTGCCAATGGCGTGTCTCTGTTGCACATATGAGGCATAAACTGAGTATATATGACCACAGAAACACGCCAATCTGAATGACGTGTTTTCTTCATAAGACACGCCATTGGCCATTCAACAACATTTTTTTGACACAAGCAGAAGGTTCTGATCTATGACACAAGGAAGACACGCCATTCGCATTGGCGTGTTTCCTTAACAAGACACGCCAATGCGAATGACGTGTCTATTCAGCAACATTTTTTGCCACAAGCAGAAGGTTATGATCTATGACACAAGGAAGACACCCTATTCGCATTTGCGTGTTTCCTTAACCAGACACGCCAATCCGAATGGCGTGTCTATTCAGGGATTTTTTTTTTTAAATTTCAATGCCTACCTTTCAATAGTTACTTTCATAAACAACAAAAAACGATTACGCAATTTTGGCAAAGAAACCATTGTTTTTATAAGATTAAAAAAGAGTTTTCACACCACAAATAAGAAGCACAAGGGGTTTCGGACTTAGTCTACTTGCTAAAATATCTATTACATTTTCTAAAACTATTACAACTGCTTCAAGTCTTCTTTTTCCCACGAAGACGAGACCAAATCCGCTTTCCTTTTGAAGGCTTCGGGGTTCCTTGTTCATTGATGGGAGACATTGAAGTATTGGTGCGCCTTAAGCGTCGTCTGAACTCTTGCAAGGTCTCATTGTCATCCTCCATTGACTATTGCCTTGTTGAACCATCTCCCATTTCTTCACGTTGTTCCCCTACTTGGGTTTCTTGCGTCGGTTGATCAAATTGTTGAAGAAAATGTGAATACCCGACATGTTCAAGAGATTGGGAAGAGTGGTCCCGGATGTTAGACATGAGGTTACGGTAATGAGGGGGCACCTCTTGAGGCATCACTTGTATCTCCGTATTGTATGTCCTATGGACTTCGGCAAACCCGTAAGCCTGAAAAAAATTAATAGTGTTAGAAATAATATTTTATGAAAGATTTTAAATATTAATAAAGATTCATATTAGTAAAACTTACAAGATAAGCAGTGGCTCCTAACGGTGCTTGGTAAGCTTGTTGGAAGGTAGGGCTGATGAATCGACGAGTGCGATCCCGGTACCAAAACCATGTAAGGGTCATTGTAGCCCGTGTCATTGTTATCCTCAACACCAAGGAACTTAAATTGGGTCCTCCTACCCCACATAGCTATGTAAGGTGAATGATGATTCGCCCAATTCCTTGTATGGGCACCCCTTTTATCCATTTTATGCAACCTTGGTTCGGTATCAGCAGGGTCAGGGATATTTTGCTCCCACCCAAATTGACGAGCGACCCTATTAGGCAAATGCCACTCAACAATATCGAAACAAATCATAGGTGATACCACAGACCACTCACCCGAGTCATCATAACAAGATTCAGGCAAAAAAGTGAAGATGGCTTGGGGGTAAGGTTGCCATATAAATTGATCGAATCACATGTTATCTAAAACACCCCTATACCCAAGTAGAGTGGTTATGGTTGTGCCTTAATGCCTCCTACAATGCACGCTCAACCACCTACGAACCAATGAGTCAACTCGTAGTTGATGTGTTGAACCTAATGGATAAAGTAGTTATGAAATCTACATTAAGTTTTAAACCTACTACTCTATGGATAAAGTAAAACTGAGACTCCCTAATGAAGTCAACTACACGATCACTTACCCAAAACCCCTTGTGCATAGCTAAGTGTGACCTACATCTAATGGTATCCTTTTTTCATATCGAACCATACTCTCCCAAGTTTTCCAACTATTCAATTCATCCTCATCTAATGGACCAACCTTATTAAACTCAACAATTAGTGCACTAGCAAAGACAAGATCACCATAATAACCATCTTCCTCAATTACTATCAAATTCTCATCAAGTGTGGCGAAATCCTCATCAAACTCATCACCCTCTAAGTTACCATCAAATTCCCCCTCATTTACATCATTAGATTCAAGAGATACAAATTGACCAACATCATCTAGCCTAAGAGGAATAGTTGGTGAATGAGTCACAATTTGGCTAGTGGAAACTTCAACAAATATGTCCATTGACGAAACATTTGAATGACGAACACTTGCCCATAATGCTTTAAATGCTCCCTTACTATTAAGTGGTACAACTTTAAAATACCCGGAACTTGGAAATTTCATTTTCACAATCAATTGAGTACTCATACTTTGAATGTCAATTCCCTTATATATTTCTTCAACTAATTCCAAATATGTCATATTTGTACTAGCTAAAATAAAACATTGATTCCCTCCTTTATAGCAAACATACCTATTTTGATCCACTACCTCTCCATCCAAATAACACATAAGAGGATAATCACAAATTTCCATTCTATACAACAAAAATGCAACATATTTAGTATAAATCAGCAATTAGTTGTCCAATTATACCCAAAACACATAACTAAACCAAAATTATACCCAAAACACAAATTTCTATATAAGAACAACAAAGTTAACAACATTAAAATCAATTAAAACAACAATGACATAAATTTCTATATAATAGCTTGATTTGGGGTTTTTTAAACAACAACGACATAACTAAACCAAAATTATACCCACAACACTAATCTAGGGTTTGAAGATTTGAGGTTTTTGATACAATGGCATACATTTCTATATAATAGCTTGATTTAAGCACAAAAACAACAAAATTAACAACATTAAAATCAATTAAAACAGAAAAATGACTTAAATCTAAGCACATAACTAAAAAAATTGAAAGGAGATGTAAATACCTTGCTAATTAGGAATTATAATTAATAACTCAAGGTTGTGAGGTGAGAGATACGCCGGAGATGAAGTGTGAGATGATGTGAGGTGAGATGAAGTATGAGGTGAGGTGAGGAAGGTGTCGGTTTTGAGGGATGGATTGAGATTGTGTTTGGATAAGTGAGATAATGAGGGAGGAGGGACGTTTGTTTTATAAAAAAAAATACCGTGTTATAGACACGCCATTCGGATTGACGTGTCTTGTTAAGGAAGCACGCCAATGCGAATGACGTGTCTTCCTTGTGTCATAGATCAGAACCTTCTGCTTGTGTCAAAAAATGTTGCTGAATAGACATATCATTGCCAATGACGTGTCTTATGAAGAAAACACGCCATTCGGATTGACGTGTTTCTGTGGTCATATATACTCAGTTTCTGCCTCATATTTTCCCGAGCCTACGTGGACATCAAAACAATAAATAATTTTCAATCCGACCTAAAACGATAATTTTTTATTTTTTCAGCATTATTTTAAAAACGAATTCTGATATTACTACAATTATATTACTTCATAGTACTTATAAAATTAGTTCAAAAGTGATCACATTAAACCGTAAAATGAATCCAAATCTTTTCTTATGACTTGAACGAAAATAGACCAAAGGAAGACCAACTCATCTTGAGACTCGAAATGTGGAATCATGAATAAGGAAGTTGGTTGCGGTTGTCGGTAAGTTTCCTTCCCCACGTGACAATTACATGATCACCTTCCACATTTAACACACCTCCACGTGACAACGAAATTCCACCAAAATTCACGCATCATCATCATCACCGTCAAAATAACTCAACAAATTCCGGCAAACGACAATGTCGATCAACATGAAAACCATAACTCAAGCCTTCGCTAAAACGGCAGCAGTTATCGAGAAAACGGTCCAGACCACGGTTCAAGAGGTCACCGGTCCAAAACCATTAACCGACTACGAGCTGCTCCACCAGATCGGCTCTGCCGGACCGGGTTTAGTCTGGAAGCTCTACTCCGCCAGGCCACGTGGCGCCGGTTCGGGACAGTACGCTGCTGTATGCGTGTGGATGGTCGATAAGCGCGCTTTGTCGGAAGCACGCGCGCGCGTGGGGCTCAGCAAGGTGGCAGAGGACGCGTTCTTTGATATTTTACGAGGCGATGCCGCGAGGTTGGTAAGGATACGGCATCCAGGTGTGGTCCACGTGGTGCAGGCGTTGGATGAGACTAAGAATTCTATGGCGTTCGTCACGGAGCCGTTGTTGGCGTCCGTAGCGAACGCGCTTGGTGATTTGAGTAATCTTGGGGAGACTATCCCTAACGACCTTAAAAGCGCTATGGTAAAAATTTTTATATTGTTTTAAATTCTATCCACTTTTTATGTTAATTGTGCTTTGTTGGTTAATTATGACTTTTTATGTTAATTATCGTAACAAATCATGTGTTGGTTAATTATGACTGAGGTGCATTTGTGTTGATTCTTGTTGCAAATCCTCTGTCCCACTTCCGTGTCTCATCTTATGTCCTACGGACTTGATATTCTATACTAAGTCTTGCTTAAGACAGACTAGTCATTTTAACTCTAAAGACGGGCTGAATACTACCACATGGGGATAATATGGACCAAAATATTGGCATTTTCTAGGCAACTTGTCATGCGATTTGGTTATATTTGACCCGACTTAGTTAAGACGGATAGTGTGTCTTAAATGAGAATTTGTGAATCTTCTAACACTTCATCCTTTTATGATATGTAAATACTTATTTTTAATGTTTAATGCTTATATGTTAAATGGAGAGCTAGTGGGACAAAGATGGAACACAAAAATGGATAGAGAATCCGGCCTTGTTATGGTAGCGCGTCGTTTATTGTGTGATTTAGTGTTGTTGAGCTGGATTATTGTAGAATGAGCATTAGAATTGCTGTATATTGGGAAAAAAAATTATTAGATGATTTGTTTGTTAAGAGTCTTGTGAAAGTGTGAATTTGAGTTACTGTTTTGGAGGACGTTAATACCATTTGTGTTGTCTTTTGAGCGAGGGAGGAATTTGAAGCTTAAGGGAGTGTACCAGTTTCTATCGTTTGATTTAACAAAATAATGTTGAGGGAGAATAAATTGAGGGGGTTATAGACCCCTCCATTTTGCACCTTGTACAAGGCTATCTTAAAATAGTAAAGATTTGGAAGTAAAATGGCATTGATCCGCCTCCCCAGTTATCGTCTTCTTCTACTTTTTGTGTGTATCCTTAAAGGATTTCAGTGCTACTGTAAATTTTGTCTGTGATTAGCTGTTCAGGAATGTATTTGTGTAGGAAATGGGATTGTTGGAAGTGAAGCATGGGCTGCTGCAGATTGCAGAATCGATGGAGTTTCTGCATACTAATGCACGACTTGTTCATCGAGCGATCTCGCCTGAGGTTAGCCGCTCTTTTATATCTTGAAGGTTAGCTACTCTTAAGTCTATTTTTTTCCCTTTTTTTTTTTTAATGTTGCATAAAGAGTTAGGGTAGTTTTGGATGTTACAAAATTTCTTAAACTAGGGATTTGGTATATGTTGAACTAAAAGTGCTCTATATAGTAGTAATTGGCGATCTTCTAGACTATTTATGAAAGTCTCTCGGAATCGGATCATGGGTTTTATTTGTTATCTCGCTCAACTATGCTTCAGTGGACTATTGGATTGGAAATTTGCTCTTTCATTATTGATTCCTTTTGCCTATAATGATCCTGTTCCTGAATTCTGTTGAGATGTTCAGAATTGTAGTTAACGTGTCCACTCGCGTGTTATCTCCATGATTCATGGTCATATTATATCCTGGTAGTGACTTTTGATAAATTACATTTTGATGTTTGAACAAATGTAAGAGTCCTCCGGTCCTCCCCCATCCTTTATGCTTTGTTTGGGTTTAAAAAGAACAGTGAAAGGGAGGCGAGGGGGAATGGAGGAGTCTTTGTGTGATCCCTCCTAATTTTTCCTTTATTGTTGGATTTTACGTTGGCTTGTAGGAGGGAAATTGGATCCCTGCGTCTCTCCTCTCCTTTTCCCTATACTCCATATATAACAGCAACAATTCTGTTCTGCTTAGGAATGATTAGTGATGTTAGGCTTCTGTTACGTTCACTTCTGTGGGTTTATCATATGGCTTTTCAGTTGTGACCTGCTATATCTCTTTCCCTCAACTCGTTCCATAACAAACATGGGGTTGATCTCTGTCGGGAGATGGAGAGTTCCTTTCTGATGTCAACTGGTATCATCAGCAACTAGTATTTTATCTGCAGAGTGTCTTGATTACAGCTAGTGGAGCCTGGAAGCTAGGTGGTTTTGGTTTTGCTATATCATCTGATCAAGCAGCAGGCGGCTCATTAAATGTGCAAGCTTTCCACTATGCTGTAAGTGAACTCTTTGGTCCAGCGGACATTTGAGATGTAGTTTAAAAGTTGAAACTCGAAAAGTTTTCGCTTCAAAGGTGCACATATAATCATTTAATTTCTCTCCATCCATCTTGTCGATTATTAATTCTCTCACTGCGGATAATTTTCAGGAGTATGATGTGGAAGACTCGATGTTTCCTCTTCAGCCATCTCTTAATTACACTGCTCCTGAGTTTGTTCGTAGTAAAGATTCTTCTGTTGGATGCTCTTCAGATATCTTCAGTTTTGGATGCCTTGTCTATCACTTGATTGCTCGTAAGCCTTTATTGGACTGCCACAACAATGTGAAGATGGTATCTTATCATTTTAATTGTTACTAATGCAAAAAGTTTGTTGTTATATAGAGATTGATTATCTAGTAATATATGTATATTTATACCTACAAACTAGATAATAAGCAGATATTGCATATATCTTGATGGTTAAGTCATGTATATTTCACGGTGTCATGGATTAGTAGGCCCTATTTGAGATCAGGGACATTGTAATACGATGGGAGAGACAAATACATTCTCAACTTCTCAGCCATAATAAGTTTTGTTACTAAGGCTTGGCCACTAAGGTTCCAACTGTTCAGTGACGAGTTATTCAATATGTCATTCTGGAATGTATGCCCTTCATGGTTCCAATAACTGAAAATCTTGTCTGCATTTATTACTCATCCTACGTTTTTTTTTTTTTTTTTTTCTTCTGTTTTATGCTCAAAATGACTGAAGAATCCACGAGTATCATTCTTGTTTTCAAATGTCACTCCAGTAAGTTCTAGTAATTGTGGTTTTGCTGCAAGTCTAGCAGTTTGTGTAAGAGTAAGAGGGACTGCTTAATTGGAAATGTATTCTATTTGGACCAGGGGTAGGGCCATAGGGGTCAAAGCATTTTGTATTATCCGATTTGAGTTGCATCAGGGATGCTGCAATTACTAAAAATGCTCTTCTGTTGACGAATTGTTTGCCAGCTTGTCATAGAGTCTTCTTTTCTTTATGTCTCAGATTTAGCAGTATTGCTTTTATCTTGTTAATTCATTTGATGATTAAGTTTTCAGTCAGTTTCCAATCATCATTAACTTTACCTTATATATGTGTTTATTTTGCAGTACATGAATACATTAAATTACTTAACAAGTGATACATTCTCATCCATCCCACAAGAATTGGTTCCAGACCTGCAGAGGATGCTTTCAACTAATGAGACCACGAGGCCGTCTGCTTTGGACTTTACAGGTACTCAGTGACTTATTGATTTTATGATTGGTTAGTCCCATCTCACAGAGTGGGCAAATTTGTATTGTCTCGTAAGGAGAGTCCACTATCTACCTTGCAAGAATAGAAAGCAAACGGCATGACATGAGATGAAATAAGTTTGTTATGTCTCTGTAGAATTTGTGGAGACTTTCCTGGAACAAAACATAGGCTTGTAATTCTTATCTCACTTCCACTAAAGATGATAAATAACTCTAAAAATACTGGTTTTACATGGAATGTAGAAGTCCATGAGCTTTCCGATTTCACAAACTTGGTATGGGGAGAAACCCAAATGCAGTTCAATCATTTTAGTTGGATGTATGTTTGTAATTTGATTCTCAATTTGTGTTTACAACCATAAGATTGCATTAATTAAAGCTGAAGTGCTTGTCATAGGTACATAGAATTCCAATAGCTGAAAGTTTAAAGGTAGAATTCCCCTAGGGCCGGTCAGAGGGGTGTGAGCATTTTAAGCTCTTATGGTGACTTCTCAACCTGGGAAGTTCTACAGCTCATCTCTAGATCTTAAAATCTTCATCTTTCACGGCCTTAGGATTGTCTACCTGCGTTTCTGCCTTTTAAAAATTGGAAAATTGCTTATCTGTCCTACAAGGTGAGAATCCCGGGATATTAAAGAATGGTAAGACGACTGATGACCATGTTGTGCAAGGCATCCCATGTCGGCCATGTGTTGGTTCCTGAGAGATACTTTTTTATCCAACTGTTGATATATTTTAAGGGTATATATGAACATTCTTCCGGTGCCTAAAAGGTTCCACATGGGGGAATAAGGGAGGGAGGGGTCTACACAACCTTTTCATGTTCTGAAATGATCTCTGTTTCTGGATGACTTTGCAAGTCTGTAATGGGTACCCCTGCAGAAGCCATATTTTTTTAATGTAATACTACTGTTATGACTATTGACTAGTGATCTATTTCCAGTTATTTACATTTGCTAAATTGCGTATTATAGAACTTCATTAAGATCCCATATGTGGTGCAGGCTCACCTTTTTTCCGAGATGACACAAGACTTCGCGCTCTTCGCTTTTTGGACCACATGCTTGTAAGAAGGGTTTTCACCTCTGCTTTTTATCTTTTCTTGTTTATATAATCAATAATATAAGTGCATTTTTATGTTCTAAAGGGACGCGACAACATGCAAAAGTCTGAGTTTCTGAAAGCTTTGTCGGATATGTGGAAGGATTTCGACTCAAGAGTGTTGCGGTACAAGGTTTGACTATCTTGTTGTCTATTGCTTTTGCATATCATTTCATCTTACACACTCTTTGTACTCATACTCGATATATAGATTGCTACTCATTCTATTTGTTTAGGGGCTCCATCCCATAACCAAAAAAGAAAGGCAAAAGAGGGATAGAAGGGGTCCTATATATGGGAGTAGATTATTCCCACTCGCCCCTCTAAGTAATGTGGTCAACGGACAGTATGTGCTAGTGGACCCAGCGAGTTTTCCAGGCATACTGGCTAATATGTGCTAGATTAGTCCTTCCTGTTTTAGCATACAACATTTACTTGTTTGGCTGTTGGCAAGCTGAAAGGGGTTGTCCATCATTAAATAAAGCACGCGCCACGCCTCTCTCTGTGCAAATGAACTCATCGCTTTTGATAGTGATGAAATGTCGAGCTCCAATTCTCTCTCTCTATATAGACTAGAGGGGGATGGGGAAAAGCGAATGTTTAAGACTCTGCATGGAATTGGCATTAATGCGAATCACATATATAAAGTGATAATTTCAACAGACTCTGGTAGTTAAGGCATATGCACTGATGAGAATGTTGATCATTTGAAGTATCTTTGGCATTTACCAATGCTGAAATTCCTCTAGATTTGAAATACTGTAACTATAATTCTATAAACTCTCACTTTATTCTCAATGTTTACCCGCAGGTCCTTCCTCCTTTGTGTGCTGAACTTCGCAATGTTGTAATGCAACAAATGATATTACCGATGGTCCTTACTATTGTGGAATCCCAGGTACATTTGTTTCCTCTTTACCCATGAGTTTTAAAATGATTGCAGATGCAATGTTTCTCTTTATCTACATCCTCAAATGGTTCATTTAGAAGTGATCATGGCCAGGGTATCTCTTAAATTCAGCCCAATAGAGCGTGTGAGGCTAAGTGTGTGGGCCTATTTGGTTGGCACAAACCTGGCCCATGCGGATGGGGTTTCGGGTTTTTTTGGGCCAATTCACCTTTACTTTGGAGTCTTTACACACTATGAAGTACTGTTTGATATTCAGAGTTTCAGATCATTAAATTTCTCTCTGATTACGCTCTTTTGACCAAAACCATAAGCAAATATTTTGCCTACCTTTTCATAGTGCTTTTTTGCCAAAAAAAAGTTCAAATTGGCCAAACACATAACTATTCGAAGTTAAAAATAATTTCTGAAAACCTCAACAACCATCATTTTGCCCTAAAAGATAGAAGCATCAATTTGGTGCTTCTAGCTTTTGAAAAACACTTCTTAAAAATTAAACTCGCGAATCAAAAACTCATTTTTAATAAATTAGGTATGTCATGCTCTAAAACTAGATTGTGAAGCAGACCCTAGCCTAGTGGTGTCATATCCACTACTATACTTTTCATTAATAGGGAACACTCACTAGTATACCATTCGAGTGTTACTCCCAAGTTAAAATTTATGAACTACTTTTAGTGTTTGGGAGATTGCGTCAGAAAGTTGGGTAGGAATTGACCGTAGTGGCACTTCTTGACAGCAAGATTATTGACACAAATTAAAGTCATACATCTCGTAGAGTTTGTGTTAATTTGAATACATTTCCTTGTAAACTTGTAGTAAGACAGAAGGAATGCGTTTAAGATAAAAAAACAAGACAGAAGGAATGCGTTTAAGATAAAAAGCTTAGTTCAGACTTCAGAGTCTAGTTTGTGATTATAAAGGGCTGGGTGCGGGCTGGGCTAATTCCAGACTAATGGCTTGGTCCGGATCCGGGCCCCAAAAAACAGTTGGACGTTAATGGGCTGATCATGGGCTTTATGTGCCTAATTGGAGGCCCGAGCCCGGGAAAATTTTGGCTGGGGTGACGGGCATGGGCCATGCTTCTTATTGGGACGTATTTTAAACGTAGTTTAATTATGAGTTTTAGACATATTTTAAACGTAGTTTAATTTGTTGTTTTGTGTTATCATTATCCTGGATGATACCTTTCGTTTTCGGAAATTTCTGAAGTATCTCGGATCTCTATTATTCCTTACCTTATAACAATGCTCTGGCAATGAGTTTGGCTGTTCAACGCAGTTATTCTTATAGTGAGATTATACCATGTTGCCTTTTGATGTTACATTATACATTCATATGATTGGACTTGTATTCTGTCAGTAAACTAGTTTGATATGAACACTTAGTATCGAATCGTTTCCAAGATTGTCTTTGAGTTTTTTTTTTTGCGGCTATTCATGCGAAAGTCGCTTACTTATTTTGTTTGATCTGCTTTGTTTATTAATTATAAGTTTCCGTTGGATGGATAATTTAGGTGATGTATTTACGAAAGCTTTAGCTAGGCTTTCATTTATATTTCCTCAACTTTACAGTACATAATGCTCCTATTGTTTGCCTAATTCCCGAATGGAAGTCACTTACTATGTTCCTTAGCGAAAATACACAATCTCCATTTTTTCTTAGGGGTGACTGCATAATCTTTACGTCCCTACTTAAGCTGTTAAAAGCTTGCTAGTTCATTGGAAAAAATTGCTCGGAAAATAAAATAGTGTTTTGGGTCACATGTAATGTGGCCAAACCTCACAACACCAAAGCGGAAATATAAAAACAAAACATTGGATTTGTATGTTTTATAGTTGCTTTTCAGCTTCCCCCAGTAGAGAAAGTAACTGCTCTTCATTTTTTTTATCTTAAGACATGGTGACGTGGATATATGAATTAATTTCTATATCTGATTCAGGACAAACATGAGTTTGAGCTATCAACCTTGCCAGCTCTTGTTCCAGTTTTAAGTTCTGCATCTGGTGAAACATTGTTGATGCTTGTGAAGCATGCTGAGTTAATAATCACGAAGGTACTCGTAATACATATGCTGGCTACTTTGTTGGTGTAATTGCTTTACAAAGTCCATTTTTATCAGCTAAGTTATGCCTACATATACTTTTTATTTTCTGGCACTTTAAAAGAGGATGCCCACGTGGTTTTATAGAGCAAACTATCATCTCATCTGTTCTGCCAAATTTGTGCTTTTCAAGCATTTAATTTTCAAGCTGATTTCTTTTTGTATGGCAGTGAAGAGCGAGGCTACTTTCTTGCAGTCTTTTCAGTAAGAGAACTTAAACATGTAAACTTAGTGCATGCTTTTTATTGCTTACATCCGGAGGTCCAAGTTTCTTCCACACCCTTATAGTTCTCCTGGATGGTTGATCTGCATTCATGGTTCTCGGCGATTCAAATTCAATTTCTGTATGATGTTTGGAAGCATGTAGTGTATGGTTTGCAATTGCTACATTCTATTAATGTGCACATTTGTGATACTAATGTAGCTCCTATTTGGCATATGTTTCTTTCTATCTGCTATTCTTCCGAATAATGAGATAGGTCTGTCTTAGCACCAATAGTTAGAAATCTGAATTAGCAGTTAATAACTCCATATTTGCTGAATTACTATCATAAGAGTATTTTCTCAAACACTATCTACAGTTTAGGTCACTTTGCGAAATACTACCTAAAATTTTATTTTTTTTATCAAACACTACCTAAAGTTTATATTTTTTTTTCTGTTAAGCACTAACAAAGTCAATATTCAAGCATAAAAATGTGAAAATAAGCGATTGTAACTTGCCGATATCATGGCTTTGAGTTTATTTTTGCTGAACTATACTAATGCATTACCTAAGTTAGTAAGTTTCATTATATTTTCCGCGAAATTACTTTAATTATCGCCGGCCTTCATTATATCATTATCTTCATCCTATATTTTTAGAGAAGAGGTTAAGCATTAATATAGTTTAGCAAAATAAACTCGAAGGCTATGATAATGGTAAACTAAAATCTCTTATTTACCTTTTCATGCGTGAATAGTAATTTTGCTAGTGTGAGACAAAAAACAAAACTTTAAGTAGTTCCTTGCAAAGTGACCTAAATTGTAGGTAGTGTTTGACAAAAACCTCCTATCATAGCAATATTTTGACTTAGTGTTGGTGCCGGTCTAGTCTACTCTTTCCAGAGGAGATAGCATGGTAACCCTTTTGAGATGAGTAAATTTTATACTTGGTGACAAATATAAATAGATAGTGAGAGCTCAAGATTGTCTATTATTCAGGCAATTCCCGTGTCAGTATCACATGACTTGACCCAAGTACTGACATAATTCTATGATCACGTTGGCCACGTAGTAACACGCTAACACATATGACATTTATGTTAAAATTGAGTGAGAAGTGTTACTTTAGTGTAGGGAGGGGTCTATTGATAGAGGTGTACAAGAAGTACTGCCATTCGTAGTTTTGAGGGTTGTTAATAATACTTTGCATTTGTAACTTTTCAGACAAGTAAAAAAGACTTAGTATCGCATGTACTTCCCATGCTTGTTCGTGCTTATGATGATACAGATCCTCGCATACAAGAAGAAGTTCTGAAGCAAACTCTTGTTCTTACTAAGCAACTGGATTCTCAGGTGCGGCCTTTTCATTGATTCCGTGTTTCAATTATTTGGTGGTTTTAGGTCCTCTTGCAGCTTTGAATGATGATAAGATATTACATTCACGGGGACTGTAAGAACATGTAATCTTTTTTCTTAAATTCATAAATAGTTCATAGTTTGTTTGGAGCGGTATTGTGATTTCTATGATAACAAGAAATTATATTATTGCTGTGCAGCAAATATTTTGACTGTACTTTGCTTATACTAGCACCCATGAAATTTAGCTTACGTTGATTGTATTGTTGCAGCTGGTGAAACAAGCAATAGTTCCCCGTGTACATGCCTTGGCTCTTAAGACAACTGTTGCTGCAGTGAGCATCTATTTTCTTCTTGTCATTTTTTTCTACTTGCAAAATGGAGAGGATTAAATGTGTCCCCTATAATTAGTCAGATAGATGATAATGTCCTCTACGGTAATTGGACTTGGATGGGCGGAACATGTGTGTATGGATTCAGTGTTTGATTTGTCATGACTGGATGAGTGAAATAGAAGGATGAGGCCATGCCCTAATTTTGGACACAACCACACACACTGACACAGGTACATCGACATGTCTTCAAAAGACCCATATAACTTCGAATAGAAGATGCCGATACTAATTTTAATCTGAAATTGATGGAAATTATCAAATTAATAAGGCGAGTTCACAAAATAGGTTGATGGCTGAAACTAATTTTTTTTACTAAAAGCTCACCTGGGCACTTAAAAAAAACTAGTTTGCGGCACTTTGCACACAAACAGTGGTACATCACTCTTTCTCAAGTCTTCACTAAAGTTTTGTGTTTTATTTGAGGGCTTTTTTCTTCTTCTTTTGAAATACTTTTTGGAGGGAAGGAAAGGGGCCAAACATATATGATGCCACCCTATTCTGTTACTGGTGTAGAAGCCAGAAGGGGAAAATAGAAGGTAACTAGAGAGAAATTTATAAATAAAGGATCTAGTGAAAAAAGAGATTAGCCAGTATGTACTCTCAAAATACAATTAAGCCAAAAAAGACGAGAAATGAGACGCAGCCAATAGTGTGTTGTTTCCTTAAATCGTCAGTTGCGTGTCTGGAAGCAATAACCTAGCTAGTTACTAAATTTAAGGTGATCCATATCCAGGGTCATATTTCAGTTACGATAGGAAGAATGTATTAGTTACTAATAGTAATTAGCTGAAGGAAAGGGTAGGGTTGGAAAGTTACTGGCAAACCCTATCTCTTCACTAAATCCCTTCTTAGTTTTTAGTTATTTATACATATGCTATCGTCCACAATTACAAGCACAGCGATAAATTTTTGTTACTAAACAATTTTTGTTGTCAGCTGATAAATTTTAGAAGGTTCCCCATGTAATAGTTGTCTTATAGATTTGGTGTCCAGTTACATACAGTATATGGCGAGGTATTTGTAATACCTCCCATCTATGAAAACCCTAACCGGTAGCTGTTTCTAAGCAGATAGATACTTAAAATTGTTAATTATCAACGTATATGAAAATTTTTATGTGCATCGTAAAGCCTCCAGATATTCCACTCGATATTTGATTGTGGACTGACAGTCTCTTCATTCAGTTCGTTTGTGAGGTTGACCCCAGCATTTGTTACCATATAGTTGCATCTGCTTAAGTTCCTGTGGTGGGCAGGTGAGAGTGAATTCTCTGCTATGCTTGGGGGAGTTGCTTCACACGCTCGATAAACAAGCTGTTCTAGACGTATTGCAAACAATCCAACGATGTACTGCTGTTGACCGTTCTCAGCCAACTCTGATGTGTACTCTTTCTGTTGCCAATTCTGTCTTGAAGCAGGTAGAGTACATTATTTCTGGGAATACTTGTACCAATAATGTATACCTGTATCTAAGAGGTCATCTAGGTTATTTCGGTTGCGGGAGTGTTATTATTGGTAATTTCAGGGTGTGGGTCAGTTTTCAGTTTTTGCAAGTCTGGTAGTATCAAGTATCAACCCATCTCGGAACTCAGAATTTAGAAGTTGCTTATTTCACTTCATTGTTTTGTTTACAGTATGGAACAGAGTTTGTAGTAGAACATGTCCTCCCGCTACTCGCTCCTCTTTTGACCTCTCAGCAGTTGAATGTTCAGCAGTTTGCAAAATACATGGCCTTCTTTAAGGACATCTTAAGGTATTTATTTACAGGCAATACACCAATTGACATATCTCTGTAAAATACTCGTGATTATACGTGCTTCCATTTTTACATTTATTGGGGTGTTGGTGGTCTGGCTATAGAAAAATTGAGGAGAAAAGAGGAGTATCCATGACTGATTCTGGATTTTCAGAGGTAAAAAAATCTTCTGGACTGGGACCCCAGTCAGAACCGTCCAAAGAAATGAACGGAACAGGAACTGTGTCAACTGTGAAGAAAAGCGCATCATGGGATGAAGATTGGCCTGGCTTGAAGAAACCAGCAGACCTATCCACCCAATCATTTACCGGTGAGTCTTGTATTAGACGGTCTCACATGAGAGACCAGCCCAAATACATGTGTATTTCGCATATAATCATGATTGATCTACGATAAGACAAACTCAAATGAATATATTGTGACACAAACCCATTGAAGTAAAAAGTTCCATTTATTTACCCAATAATCCTCTATCATGAGATTGTCTCATCTGAAAATTTGTGTTTAACTATATGGTTGGTTGTTTTGTCTCATATATGTTAGGCCGTCTCATAGAAGTTTGTGATCTTATACAGGTAACACGTTTTCTAAGAAGCCTAACAATGAGACCCGGTTGGTGAATGGTGTAACAATGCACTCTCATTCATCATTGAAAGCTGTTGCCTCTGACTCACAGTTAATGAATTCATGCCCGTCGATCGACATTGAGTGGCCACCTCGAACATCAGTCGGTTCGGTTCCTCAAAATGACACCGAAATACATATTCAAAGCACATCTACAAAAAGTTTACAGGATGTTGACCCGTTTGCTGACTGGCCACCTAGGCCAAGTGGTGCCACTGGAATCTCCACAAACAATGGTGCCACAGGAGTGTCCACAAACAATCACGCTTCTAATTCTACCTCAATTTTCTCCATTGATTCAAATTGGGCTTCTCAGAGTCTCAGTGGGCCATCAAGCCAATATCAGGGCGGTTTGGGATTCAACGATATTTCTTTTGACAGTGGGCTAGGGTCAGGCCAGTCGTTGGGCTCTCTGAAAAACAATCAAAACAGCTCTGGTATTGGCAGTAACTATTCCAATAAGAGTGCATCAGATCTCGGTTCCATTTTTACTTCGTCCAATAATGCCCCCAGACTGGCCCCACCACCCTCCACTGCTATTGGGAGAGGGAGAGGAAGAGGTAGAGGTGCTCAGGGTCAGTTTGGTTCGGCACTTAAGGCGACTTCTGATCAGCCAGCTCTTTTAGACTTGCTGTAAACATTTTCAGCAATGCTGGAAGTGCGATGTACTTATAGGTTGATTTGTCTGAAGATCAAAGTCAGTCAATTATTACAAGAATTTTGTTTCTGATTCATATACAACTGAGGTTATACACGTTCCGGTTCCGGGATGGCGAAGATGTAGTTATTGTTTCATTTGTATTGTTTTAAATTTGTTTAGTGTCAACCTATTTTATTTTTTGGATCACTTTCCTCCTATAGTTTCTTTGTTTTATAGGTAATAAAGAAAGTGTGTTTACTGGTGTTTTTAATTAAAATGTGAAAGCTAATTGTAAAGCTTGTTCTTGAGTTTTGTTTTCATACATTGTCAAATTTATCCTTCAGCCAATATATTCAAGAAATAGTCTTCTATGGTTATAAATCTATTTAAGTTCATCCGATTGCAATCTTTACGAAGATCCATTATTGCACGACGCGTGCAAAAGTTAAAAATCAAATTTATTCTGAAATAGTCTTCTATGAATACTTTCGTATTGCATGCACTGCTAAGAAGTTCTCACGTTCTATGTTTAACAGTAATCATTTGCTAATATTGGTTGTATAATTAGCGTGCCGAAACATTAACCCCAAACGTTGTTTTGACCAACTCTTCACTCTGCCCTCGTATCATAAGCATTGTCTCTCTTAACAGTGTCCTGATAAGTTGTACACAGTCTACCCCTTTATCCCGTTCATTTGTTTACTTTTTTCATCTTGTGTATTGCAATCTTCTATTACCATCCTACATTGAAAACACTTTTGACGAGTAAATTAGTCGACTACTTAATAATTGCCCATTTGTCATTCAATGACGATAATTATGACTACTCACCGCTTCATGCATACGTGGTAGGCTAAATCTTTCGTAACTTGCTAAATTCACATGATAGTATTTCCAGAGGATTCACTTACACTATTTGATTAATTATAGTTTCAGTCTCTTAAAAAAAAGTAATTACAACCAACCTAGAGCATTGTGCAGAGATCAGTGTCATCATAGCTTGGTAAAGAGGTCTTTTTGAAAAGACGATCACAAGCGAGACTCGGTAAAATATCTTTTCAGCAGTTCAGTAAGTTCAACAATCAGCAGTACAATAGTGTTCCTTGAGCATCCAAATCAAATCTACTCGATGTTCTATGTCCGGACATAGCAAAGAAACATCTAATTTTCTACTGGGTTTTATAAAGGCTAAACAAGATAAAAACCGTGAATATCAATCTATAGTATAACAGATTTAACATCAGAGGATCGGAACTAATGCCATAATGTGCATTTGTTAGATGATTATATACAAATGAGCACGAGCACTAGGCCATCTAAAAGATACAACACTACAGCCATGTCCACTGTAACTCTGTAAGTAGATGTAATAGCTGAACTCAGTTTGCATCAATCGTTCGATCACAAATGAGATCTATTACAAGAAGGCATGGAGACCGTCGACTTGGTTGTCAGTGCAAAAGAGAAATTAGATTGATGTGTCAAACGCATGGGGCATCAAAAGAAATTAAAAAGAAAAACTTCTTTCATCAAAGCATGGGACTAAGAACTAAAATCTTTAATGAGAAGACTCACCAAGCGATAGAGACACAATATATGTTTGTCCCCTGTACGTAACCACTACATTACAGCAACACTACAATATCTTTTCATTAAAATCCGCATTACAAGGAGAAAACTAAAAGCAAGTCTGACCTGTAGATTGAAACCTGCTAAGTATTTACTGGTCTAATAGCGTCCTGACCTAGAGTGACTCATATCGTCCAATGTAGCCCCAAATACTCTTCGAGAGTAATCATAATTGTAGCTCTCATGGCGAGACCTATACGTACTGGAATCTTGTTCTACACCAGGGGGAAGCAAATCTAAAAACAGTAAGGTAACAATGTTACAACAGAATTGAAGACAAACAATACATAAGTTAAAAGGAAAGGAAGAAAAAGAACAAAACAGCGCAAGCAAACATCCGAACAAATGGCAAAATGATATTAAGCGTGGAAGATGAGAAAAGAAGCAAAAAATAATGAAAAGGAATAAAGGATACATGTATTACCAGATTCATAGTGCACTGGGTTGGTTGGTCGTCTACCAGATGATGAAAACCTTGTGGATTGATGAGGATCTTCCATACTCAAAGGAGCGGGATGGAACCTTGAATTGGTTGGTGAATTTGATGGGAATCTTGATGTGGAGGCCACCTTTGCTGCTGCCTTATCTTGCCCAGAGATCTGTTAACAGAATAAAAATGTTCATAGCAAGATGAGGCATTCAAATAATCATTATCGGTCTGTAATTCTGTAACTTTGCCATACCAGACATGACATAGTCATTACCCTGTTGCATGGCAGTGCAAATATAATATACTGATCAACAGTGTATAATAACAGACACTTTCAGAGTTCGGCTTACAAACACAACCCGAAGAATATAAGCTTATAAACACTAGTGAGACCCAAAATAGTAACATTATTACCAAATAGCATCAAAAGTTTTCGCCTATGGTGTGGTAAAAGTGTTTGATATACAATGCCTAACCAATGTGTTGAGCAAATAGATATGCTGTTTCCACATGACCGAGAGAACCTCAAAATTGTAACAGTTACAACGAAGCCTTGTCCAATATTATTTGGGGTCGGTTAACATCAATCATCATTTTAGACCCTCAATGATCTTTGACACAAAGAAGAAAATGTGTCAACTAATGTGTGAACAAAGGGGAAAAAAAAAAAAAGTACTCCCTCCATCCCAATTTTATCGTCCCTTTTCCACCAAAATTTATCCCAAAATTATTGAAAACTTAGATTACCCCAATATAACTAACTACCACCATCACTACCATAAAATTAATGTGTCAACTCTCCTTTAATTCAAGGGGTAAAGTTGGTACTTCAACACTTTTCCTTAAATTCTCCATTAGTAAAAGAAGGGACACAAAAATGGGATGGAGGGAGTAATAAGTTATTGAAAACATTGGATACAGACCCTCCATAGGAGAACAGGTTACAGAGCAACACACGTAAACATGCTCACGTGTAAATAAGCCAGCCTATTGTACAAGTTATAAGATTGGAGTAAAAATTTTGCCCAGGTAAAGTGAAGGAAATGGACATGGAAAAGGAAGACGAACCGCAAATTTTAAAGTCCGATTGTAGAGAGTCACAAGACCAGAAAAAAGCTTGGTAGCATAGTCAGCAATCTCCTCACTTTCGTATTCGGCAAAAGCATAACCCTTGGGCTTATCTGTTTCCTTGTCCTTTGGAATGTGTAAATCAACTACTCGTCCTGCTTGGATTAGGATGTCATAAAGAACCCTCTCAGTAACCTTCTCATCCAAATTACCTGTACAAGATAAATGTACTGCATATTAGCATACAATATCATTCTGCAGAAAAATAGGGAGAAGTTCCTGAATGACATTTTTATAACGAAACATACAATAGTGTCAAATATGCCATATATCCAGCATCACATGACTACGGAAGTTTTCTCGAGGATGGGTTAGTTGATACTCTCATAATAACTCAAGACACTGCTAATTAAGTCTCTTTTTAATTGGAAAAATATATGAGACCAGCAGATGGTTACTAATCCCTCTTCCCTGTTTTGAGTCCTCTACGGACCCAACATCATGTGAGCAAATGGCTACCAATTTGGTAATCAACCTCCATTTTCTTCTATCCTATCTTATCTTAAGCGGATAGCCGGAAATATGTGTCCCAGACATGATACTTCGTACTAAATATCAGTCATAAAACAGCGTATCAGTTTTACATAGTGGATTTGTATCTTTCTACACCAATATTTTCTGATATACAAGGGTTGCCTAAAAACATTGATATTATCAATGGCCTGTATGGCCGATAGCCGGCCAACACTTTGCGGTAGGTGGCCGATACAAGAGTGATACGACTAATATCACTGATTTAAAATCAACAATACAATATGTTGGATATATGCTTCAAAATAAGCTACCCACTTGTATTTCCTATCCCACATTGACCATGAAAAACAAGTTTTATGGGTTTATATATGACCCCTTACACTACTCTACTAGATGAGTGTGTGGTAAGTATCTAACCAACCACGCGCGCGCACGCCACGCCACGGCACGGCCGGCTCGGCTCGGGCTCGGGCTTTGGTAGAGCACCTGCGGTGCGGGCTTGCCCACCTTTTATTTCTTTTTCCAACTGAAACAAAATCAATTGCTTGTGTGTCAGTGTTAGCTTGTTGCAGTAGGCTTGCTTGTGTCAGTCACCACTCACCTGCACAGATTCCTTCTGTTTGTGTGCTGCAGTATACTGTTACTTTTCTTCCACTGTTTTTATACTACCGCCATAACAATCTAAAGTCGTTTATCAATTTCTTTTTATTATGGCTTCCGGTAGTGAAAGTTACGATGCTATACCCATCTCTACCTCCATTCTGTCGAACCCCATTATTCCAGATATGTCTAAATTGGCCCCTTTTGACGGAAAAAATTATAAAATGTGGGCAGATAAAATGGACTTCTTTCTCGGTCAAATTCGTGTAGACTACACCCTCTCAAATACTTATGCTCCTCCTAATAGTGGTAGGGACTTTGCATGTGATAACAAAACTTGTAGAGGAATGCTACTTCATTACATGAACCCCTCCCTTTATATGATTTATGCAAAACTGTCTAACGCTAAAGATATTTGGGATGCTCTCAAAATCAAATATGGTAGTGACGATTATGGGTCTAAAAAATATGCTTGTAGTAGGTGGCTTGCTTTTAAAATGTCTGACCAAAAACCCGTCTTAGACCAAGTTCACGACTATGAAAATTTATGTTCTGAAATTTCTGCTGAAGGTATGAAAATCTGTGAAATGTTTCAAGCTAATTGTCTTCTTGATAAATTACCCCCGTCTTGGCAGAATTTTGTTCACAATATGAAACACAAACAAAAGGAATTTACTCTTTTAGAACTCGTGTCTCACATAAAAGTTGAAGAACAAAACAGGTTTCAGACCAAAGGAAAACAAGTTGATCATTCGTCCTCCACTGCTAACTTGGTTGAGTCTAAGAAAAATTTTCAAAAAGGACCAAAACATTTTTCAAAGGGATCAAATCAGACAAATCAAAATTTTGGACCTAAGAAAACAGAAAATTTCAAAGGAAAAAGGGAGTATAAAAGGGAGTTCAAAGGCGAGTGTTTCACATGTGGTAAAACTGGTCATGTGTCTAAATTCTGTCCAGATGGTCATAATGTTAAGTATAAGCGTAACAAGTCTCAAGCCCACCTAGTCGAGTCAGATGATATTATAGCTGCTGTTGTGTCGGAAGTTAATTTGGTAAGTAATATTTCCGAATGGGTGTTGGATACGGGTGCAACGAGGCACATATGCACTTCTAAAGAAATGTTCAAAGAGTACTCGGAGGTACCCGGAGGTGAATGTGTATTCATGGGTAACTCTAGCACAGTCAGAGTTGAAGGGAAGGGAAAAATCCTTCTCAAGTTGACATCCGGGAAAACTCTTGAACTGAACAATGTGTTGCATGTACCCGACATCCGGAGAAATCTCATATCCGGCTCACTCCTTAACAAGGCTGGTGTTAAGTTGACTTTTGAATCTGATAAGCTTGTTCTCACGAAAAATGGGAACTTTGTTGGGAAAGGATTTTGTAATGCTGGTTTGTTTGTACTTGATGTTGAGACTATCAATAAGAATATTTCTGCTTCTGTTTATATTGCTGAGTCTGTTTCTTTATGGCATGCTAGATTAGGACATGTGAATGTGGCGTCTATTAAAAGACTAAAACAGCAAACTTTGATTCCTAGTTTTAGTAACTCATGTTTTGATAAATGTGAGATATGTGTTGAGGCAAAACATGCCAAAGCGTCATTTAATAAATGTGTAGAACGATCTACAAGTCTTCTAGAGTTAATTCATTCTGACCTAGGTGATTTTAGAAATTCTATGAGTAGAGGAGGCAAACATTACTATATCACTTTTGTTGATGACTTCTCTAGATATTCACGTGTCTACTTGTTGAGTACAAAAGACGAAGCTGAAGAAAAATTTATGATCTTTAAAACTGAGGTTGAAAATCAATTAGATCTAAAAATCAAACGGGTCAGATCAGATAGAGGTGGAGAATATGACGGTAAACCACTAAAGAATTTTTGTGAGTCACATGGTATTATTCACGAGTTCACCGCACCTTATGCTCCACAACAAAATGGAATAGCCGAACGGAAAAACCGGTCACTTAAAAATATGATGAATGCAATGCTTTTAAGTTCTGGTATGCCTGTTAATATGTGGGGAGAAGCTATTTTGTATGCTTGTCACATTTTAAATCGTGTTCCTCATAAAAAAACCGGTAAAACCCCTTATGAATTATGGAAAGGTTACCCTCCGAACCTTAACTATCTCAGAGTGTGGGGGTGTTTGGCTAAAATTGGTCTACCTGAATTTCAAAGAAATAAAATTGGACCTAAAACTGTGGATGCTATCTTTATTGGTCACGCTGCAAACAGTGCTGCATATCGTTTAATTATTAAAGAGTCATCAGGTTTTGGACCCATTAAAGAGTCGAGAGATGTTGAATTTTTTGAGCATATTTTTCCTATGAAAACGGTAAACTCTTGCTTGCCTATTGCATCTACTTCTTCATCTCATGAGCATGCATCTACCAATGAAATTGTAGAACCTAGAAGAGGTAAACGTGTCAGAACCAAAACTAGTTTTGGATCAGATTTTGTCACATCTTTGCTAACTGAAAACATGTGTCTAAATGAACATGAGATTAATGTTTTCGTACTTGAAGAGGACCCTAGAACATATAAAGAGGCCATGCAATCGGTCGATTCTTCCTTCTGGCTGAGGCTATCAATAGCGAAATTGATTCGATAATGAGTAATAATACATGGGTCTTGACTGAGCTTCCTAGGGGTTGTAAAGCCTTAGGTAACAAATGGGTATTTAAAAAGAAACTTAAGCCAGATGGGTCCATTGATAAATTCAAGGCTAGGTTGGTAGTTTGTGGGAACCGTCAAACCAAGGGTTTAGATTTCTTTGACACCTACTCACCTGTGACTAAGGTAACCACAATTAGAGCATTGGTAGCACTTGCATCCATTCATAATCTTGTCATACATCAAATGGATGTTAAAACTGCATTCTTAAATGGTGATTTGCATGAGGAAATTTATATGAGACAACCCGAGGGGTGCGTAATTCCCGGTCAAGAAGATAAGGTATGCAAATTGATTAGGTCATTGTATGGTCTAAAACAAGCACCAAAACAGTGGTATGACAAGTTTGACAAAACGATAACATCAAATGGTTTTGTGGTTAATGATTCTGATTCATGTGTGTATGCTAGACATGATGAAAATGGTTGTGTGATAATTTGCTTGTATGTGGATGACATGCTTATCTTTGGCACCAACATGTATGTCATAAATGAAACAAAAGACTTCTTGAGCTCACGTTTTGATATGAAAGATATGGGTGAGGCTGATGTTATTCTTGGCATTAAAATCAGTAGAACTGAATCAGGATTGTGTTTGAGTCAATCTCATTATGTTGAGAAAATTCTGAGAAAGTTTAATCAATATGATTGTAAACCACTTCACACTCCTTATGATTCTAGTATTCACCTAACGAAGAATAATGGTAATAGTGTGTCTCAAGAAGAATATGCTAAAGTGATTGGTAGTGTCATGTTTTTAATGAATTGCACTAGACCTGACATTGCCTACACCGTTAGTAGGCTTAGTAGATATACTCATAATCCTAGTAGAGATCATTGGAATGCTTTGATTAGACTTTTGAGATATCTAAGAGGCACCATGGATTGGGGCCTACACTTTGACAAAACACCTTGTGTTCTGGAAGGTTTCTGTGATGCTAATTGGGTATCTGGTAATGATGAGATTCACTCTACTAGTGGTTATGTGTTTACTCTTGCCAGTGCTATTTCTTGGAAGTCGACTAAACAAACTTGTCTTGCTAAATCTACTATGGAATCTGAGTTCATTTCTTTAGCTTTGGCAGGAGAAGAAGCTGAATGGCTAAGAGGGCTACTAGCAGATATTCCTTTGTGGGGGAAGCCGACTCCATCAGTTTCCATGCACTGTGATTCGCAAGCGGCAATCGGGGTAGCAAATAATCAAGCGTATAACGGCAAAAAGAGACACATTCGCTTAAGACATGGAATTGTGAGAAATCTGATCAGAGATAATGTGATATCACTCGAGTATGTAAGATCTGAGAGGAATATTGCCGATCCTCTTACTAAAGGCCTCTGCAGAAAATTAGTGCTGGAGTCAGGGAATGGGTTTAAAGCCTGTAAAGAAGTGACTTGTGATGGATACCCGTCTTAATTGTTTAAGTTCAACTGGTCAAACGAAATCACAAGGAACTTAGATTGTTAAATACTACTTCCATTCCCATTGTTGTGTTAAATGTAGTATTATGTATGTGTTTTTACTGTCATTTTGTAAGGATGAGCATTTGCTCTTAATGAGTTTATAGTCCAAAAGGATGGTTTGTGACAGTCAAACTTGATGAACTCACCTATGTGAATGTGGGGGGTGCCTTGCCCTACCCCCAAGAGATTCTTGTGGCTTGGAATCTTTAGAGGCATTCATGAAATACCAGGAAATACTTTGAGAGGGCACTTGGTAAATCCAAGTAAAAGATATTTACAAAAGTTTTTATTCATGATGAGTTCATGAATGTCGCGAGTTCTCACCCTAATTTGAGAATCGGTAAGTGCGCACTTGATCTCAAACCAACTCCATTTAAAGGGTTAAAGGCTTTAATCCACCCAGAATGGCGGTTGAGACCAAATGTAAGTCACTAAACACTGGTTAAAGTCCACAAGACACCAGCGTTTTAACTCCGAGTCTCCGTTGCCATAGTTTTCTTTCTTTTTGAGTCTTCTTTTGAATCATGTGGGGGATTGTTGGATATATGCTTCAAAATAAGCTACCCACTTGTATTTCCTATCCCACATTGACCATGAAAAACAAGTTTTATGGGTTTATATATGACCCCTTACACTACTCTACTAGGTGAGTGTGTGGTAAGTATCTAACCAACCACACACACGCGCGCGCGCGCACGCCACGCCACGGCACGGCCGGCCGGCTCGGGCTCGGGCTTTGGGCTTTGGTAGAGCACCTGCGGTGCGGGCTTGCCCACCTTTTATTTCTTTTTCCAACTGAAACAAAATCAATTGCTTGTGTGTCAGTGTTAGCTTGTTGCAGTAGGCTTGCTTGTGTCAGTCACCTGCACAGATTCCTTCTGTTTGTGTGCTGCAGTATACTTCCTGTTTGCAGGAAATATTCCTGACGGAGCTCATGCATGCATGTCTTTAGTCTGCCATAAACAGCCCCATCTCCCTATATATACCCCCCCTTATTCCTGCATTTTGGAGACACACAAATACCAGTCTTTCTCCTCTTCCTCACAAGAAAATACCTACTGCAAATTACAAAAAATGTCTTCTATAACTTAATTAACAGAGTCATGGCAACGTTTATGGTGGTTCTCATCTGCTCTCTTCCCTACACGAAGTTTGCAGCCGTTGTGTAATCCTGGGGGTCGGGTGCCACTGAGACCGTGTGTAGTAGACGGGGCATAAACGACTTTAGGACAGTGATCTAAAGTCACGCCACAACAATCAGATAAGATTATTCCTTTTCTTCCACTGTTTTTATACTACCGCCATAACACAATAAACTGTGACAATTGACGTAGCATTGTTTGTTTTCAACACACATTTTGCCACTTAAATCTTTGCTTTCAAGTTTTTCTTACTTTAGTTTTAATTTTTTTTTTCAAACCCACTTATTTCGTTAATTGTTTTTCTAATTTTTTTTACTTCGTTTATTTAGCTTTTACCGTATTGGCGGACTCAAACCTCAATGGATTCGGATGATAAAGGCTTTTTGTTGTTGTATCGGACGTAGCATTGTGGCATAGTATGTTGGGGAAAATTAGCGCACATACATAAAGAGGAAAAATGCAAGAACACGATTATTAGAATGGTTCGGCAAATGCCTGCGTCCATTATCTCATCCATCAAATATTGTCATCTCATAAGTACAAGTTTAAGGACAACTTGACGAACCTTCATACAATTGACCAACCTAAGACCCCGAGCACATCTCTCCCTCAAAGGGTCATCGATAAAGTCGCAGTAACACTCTTATTTTGTGGTGACTATCACACATCTCCATGGTTGATAGACCTCACACTACATCATTGTTGAGGCTACATCTCTCACACCCTCTAGATCACATATCAACTCCTCCTTCTATAGCAGACTTAGCTACATAACATAAAGACAATATATTTAATACGCTATTAATATACATGTATGTTTGGAATAAATCAATAACATACATGTATCTTTACTCAACACCCTCTAACGTATTAAATGTCATTCATCGCATTTGTCATCATCAATTACCTTAGGAATTAAATTCGCACATATCTCAACATAGTATACAGTCGCGATTCATGCTACTGATACTGTGATTTAATAACAGGGCCCCAGAGGAAAAGCTAGATTCGTCTAATTACGGCCCGACTTTATCTATTTTAATTAGATTAAAACTCAAGAAATCAATATTAAGATACGAGATACCGATCCTTCATTCCATATATTGAAGCTCATTAATGGTTACAACTTACAACTAAATCACACTCACCCTCATTCCCACGGCTTTATTCGAATCAGAAATCCTTCGATATCCGATTTAAACACCGATATACGCTTCATAAAGTCATCAATGTCATGGCACAATTCAATTTCCGGAGTATTTATTAGTAATTTCTGAGCTGTATAATAAATTGACAATTCCAAACCAACAATTTTTGAATTCTTTCTCATGTCTTGATGTTACTACTTGCTATAAATTGCAAAACCAAATAATCTCAATTGATTTCTACAGTAAACGACAAAATTGGAAAACCAAATAATAATGAAAGAAAAGGAACCCTAATTCATAGAAATTAAATAAAATAAAGAATAATGAAGAGATAAGGAAATACCAACATAAACGGTGGACTTTTGATTACCAGACATCGTCGACCAAAACGAGACCTAACACGTTTTTCGAGATTTCTAACTGCTTCAGGACGCACTTCTCCTGCACTTCTTCACACCTTGTTTTTCTTTTTCTTGCACTTCTAATTTTTTTATATTTATATTTAAAGTTTCACTTGAATTTTTTAAATTTGTGTCGCCCTTTGTTTTGGCACATTGGTATAAATTTAAAATCAGGAATCATATGAAAATTGGGATTGCAACTTGATTCTTCATATTTAATATTCGTTTTAATTTTGAGTGGTATAGGTTTGATATCAAATACTTCCTCCCTTTAATTTCACTATACCATATTGTTTTTTGCACAAATATTAAGGGAGCCATTAAATAACTAATATAAGTACATAGGGGAGTGTGTAAGATGCTTTATTAAATTGATATTTGTGGGGATATGAGTGGGTTATGAGTGACATTATATGTAAATAAGATGTTTCGATTAGGATAAAGTGATCATTTTACCTTCTTTTTTAGGAAAGTGGTAGAGTGGAGTTGAATGAATGAAAAAGAAAATAAGGTAGAGTGGAGTTGAAGAAAGGAAGTAAAAGTTAAAAATTTGTAAAATAAAATATTTTAAATAAAACTTTAATATTATAATAATATTTAATGAAATAAGTATAAAGAAATTTGTTTTACCCTATGCTATAATTTTTGTTTCACATGTTTGGTGAACTCTTTTTAATCCCTAGGGTATCAATGGCATATTCACCTGGACAAATAGTTGGTATGAGTTTGGTCTTAGTACTTTGTTGGGTGAACCAAACACCCACACCCCTTAACACTCCGTACTTTTAGCAATTCAACAACTAGCGTCTTTTAGACTTGTCAAACGGGACGGACGTCGGGTCCTAGTTCAGGTCATACAAATCATAATACGTATCGGGTTAGGGTTAGAATATGTCTTAATTGCAAAGTCTTGCGAAAAATTCTCCGCAAAATTTCATATAGCGTTACCTTGTGTTGAGTTTGTAAATTACAAGCATACTTAATAATTTGTAAATCAGGCATTAAGTTGGTCAAGTTTTTATCAGGATAGTAAATTTTCTAATAATTTCCTCTCTTTTTTCTTCAGGAACACAAATTCTCATTGAAGATGACGCATATCCGTCTTTAATGAAGACGGGTCGGATTCCCTCTCATAAGGAGGCAGGCAAGTGGAAGGACAATTGGGGAGCATTTAGTTTCCCACTTGTCCTCCCACTTGTCTCCTTGTAAGAGGGAATCTGACACATATTCATTGAAAACGAATATACGCAATCTTTAATGAGAATAACCGCTTCAGGAATGGGAAAAATAAGATTCTTACAAGTTGGTGGCTCTTTTGAGGATGAGCCTAAACGACATGAGTACTTGATTCATTAGTCATTCAATTGAGCCAAGTCATGTGGACGATTGAAAAAAGTGTAATACTCCGTACAAATTTAGGAATATCTTGACAATGTATCACTCAAAATAGAAAGCAATGTCCATAATACTTTTTTGTCATAGAACTTAATAATTCTTATAAACAATGTTTATTTAACTTTCATCTTTATGCTATTGTTGTAGTCTTTGTCTTATCGTAATGTTGTTATTTGTATTTGAGTGTTTGATATATTTCATTATTTAGTTATTAGTCACTATCATAAATCTTATATCTAGATGACCCTTAATGTTCCCCATATTGCACTGTAAGCTATCTTTTCGGTAGTAAAAAAAAATACGATTTCCAGTAAGAGTGAAGTATTTGTTTGTCTCCATGTGTACTCTTAATGGGTTTGTAATTGCATTTTGGCATCATTTTGTGAATGTCGACAGCAAGAATCTTGGTGCACATGATCTCACCACTTTTCTATTCCTTTCTTTTCAAATGGGGCAATGAGTTATTGTATCTTTTGCTCGGAATAACAAAAGATACAGTTTACGACGACATAACACGCAGCGACCCCTACCAGTAACAAATAACATGTCTTACAAACACAGAACGCCAACACGAGATTTACACAAGTAAATAGTCCGCTAGTACAAAGGGGAATAACCGTAACCATGCGGCTTATAAACACTAGAGTACACGTAGATGTGAGATACACAGTACATACCAATATACCACAGTACTCAAGTTTGACACAAATCATCCAATACAAGATTGCAGCACACAGAAACACTTGATTTTATACTTACAAGTACAACGTAGTAGTGGCGGTAGTAGTAGTAGTCGTAAACAATATGATACTCTTGATCTAGAGGCAAGGAGTACCGTGGACCTATCGCAAGCTCATGACTGGCCATGGAGCCATTCCAGGGGCTGGTAATGCTGGACGTATAATGGGTACCCGTTTCACCACTGAAAATGCCTCATTCAGTCGTGCTGCCCGGCTCATGAACTGAGATACCTTCTGTAATTATTGAGTTGCAGAAATAACACAGTTATAACTAAACTTATGATGAAGATAAGAAGAAATTCAATTATTATAAGTCCATGGTCAAGGATGGCAAGAACAGATAGAAACACAGGTCACAGAGTATGTTGTTTTTGGAAAGTTATGTTTAACTTGGTTCCTTGAGGCACAGGAGTCACGTAACTATTGTGGAAACCCGCTTGTAAATAGTCAGGAAATAGTTACCAGCAATTTCAAAGCTCACTCATTAGACAAAAGCGCACTTCCTAGTTCCTATAGACACTTTATTAAGTCGGCAATTGTAGTTAAATAAAATAAAATAAAATAAAGAAAAGTAGGTTAACTACTAATCAAACTATCATGTGGCATCCTAATATTCATATACTTCGTATCTATCTACCGAGGCTACACTGCAATTGCACAACATCGTCCTGATATCTACCCTCCATCTTATTCTCTCATTTCCTTTTAAAAAACACTTGCCTCATTCATTTCAAAACCATAAAATAGGCAGCAAGCGGATATTTTTTCATTAAAAGGGTGCCCTGGTGATAAAACTCTAGGCTGATACACTCATCAAAGAAAATAAGAAACTCATATCCCGCACATTTGAACAGAATTATTTGAGCACCACATATAGACAAGATCTACTGCCAATTTTATACATTTTCTACAGAAAACCTTAGAAAACAAAATTCAAATAGACCCACATTTTCTACAATGCATCAGGTCCTACAATTACTAATAACAAACACAATGTAATACCAACACGCTGGCGATATAAAATTTACTTATAATTTCAGTCAGGTTGGAAAACAGCCCCTTAAATATAACTCTGTATTATATAAATAAATCCAATTAAGTCGAAGCAAGTAGCAGGAGATGGATATGATAGGGTAGTCTCCCTTATCCGTCACAAGTTTCTAACAGGTCCAATATATCCCACTTGGGTAGATGACAAGCCTAGGGAGTAGTGAATCACAAATGAATTGTCTTTTTCTACCTACGTGGGTATTATTTGACCTGTCACAAGCATGTGACGAATATGACCGTCACAAATGAGAATTTGTGAAAATTAAAACACAATGCAAGACCAAAGCAAGCAAACATATGGGTATGGCCTATGGCTACAGTCACAAATCCAACAATATAAGACCGTCTCACATATAAGACCGTCTTAGCGTATATGAAATCCGTATTAATCACAACAACAAGGCAGAATAGTGAAGAAATAATACAGACCTTATCATCAACAGCAACATTAAGTTGAATACCAAGAGTCTTCCTCTTCAACTTATACAAAAACCTCCTTCGTAAAATAACAAAACCCATTAAAGCAGCAGCCGCCATTGATAATGACCAAACTGGACTTACCCTAAACACACAATACTTAATCACATCTATTGGCACCTTCCACCATACCACCACCTTCTTCTCCTCCTCTCTTTCATCCTTCTCCTCTTCCTCACAAAACCCTAATTCCTCAACCCTATCACCATCATTTCCCCCAATTTCCCCAAACCCTAACCCTAATCCGCAACCGCAACACTCAGAGTGAGGCTCAAATAAGCTACGCCCGCCGGAATCTTCATCGGAAGACGAGCTTCCGCCGCCGTCCACGGCGGCGCATACGGCGGGGATGTCAGTGGGGTCCACCCAACTCGGATTATCCGACTCGCTTCCTTTTCCTTCATCTTCGGTTTCATTTTCGGCTTCTTCGTCGTAATTAGGGGAGAAATGGTGGGACCGAATAGCGTCACCGTGAGGGCCGCCGTGAAAGGCGGCGGAAGAAGCGGAAGAAAGGGAGGAAGGGGGGAGTACAACTTCTTCCCAGTCCCAGTCAGTAATTTGTGAAGTTGGGTTTTCCATTTTTTATTAGTATTTTATTAGTTGAGAAAAGATGAAGGAAGGAAGGAAGGAATGATGAGAAAGTGGAAATGTTGGGGTAATTAAAAGAGGAAAGAACAAGGTGATGAAATTAATGATGCTAGTAACACTCTATACGTTTTGTTGTTGTGTTCTTCATATTTATTCAGGACCGTTTGTTTTCTTCTACTCATTTTTATGGCAAATTCTCATTCAATACGCGGTATAACCTTTTTAATGAAAACGGGTTGAATTACCAATTATAAAGAGGCAAGTGAAAGAACAAATGAATCTATTAGTTTCCTACGTGTCCTCCTACTTGTCTCCTTGTGAGAGGATATTCGACCCGTCTTCAATGAGATCAACTGCATTTTTATTTATGATGCAAAAAAGATGGACATTTAATTGTCTAAAAAATTAGAGAAATTGACTACAATAAGTCAATAATAGACGAGTAAAAAAAAACGGAGCAATGAGTTTTCTAACAAACGATTTTTCTCTAATATGCAAATAAAAGTGTTACAGGAACGTATAATGTACACGGTAAACTCCCTTTTAAGTCACATAAATCCATTTATTTATTTTATTTAAAGTCTTCTAAGCGGTACTTTGACCATCATTTATATCTAATTATTTATATACATTTTTGTCGTTGAAAATAAATTTTCATAAATAATTTATGATAATTGTCATAACGTTGTACTCCCTCTGTTTCCATATGATGTTCCCACTTTATTAAAATATACCTCACATATATTCACTAAATGGAAACATCATTAAAAAACGGAGGGAGTATATTATAAAATGGTTGAAGTTATAAAAGTTTACCTCCGAAAAGGTAAATCCTTCTTTATGAAAGCAACAACCCTAAATCCTATGTGTCAAGCTTAGCATAAAAGTAGGAAGTTGAAAAGTCAACATTTATTTTGCAAATTATTTACTTGGAAACTAAGATTACATAAATAAGGGTACCACGTAAATAAAAGTACCAGATATTTATGTACTCAATAAAGACAAATTACATTTAAAATTTACATTTTATTTCGTAACGATTTATAAACTATATACATGAATTTATAATTTAGAAAAACTATATGATTAGATAATTTTTAGTCTTATATTGAACTTGATAATTAGAAGAATCAGAATTTGCAAAAAAAAAAAAATAGAATTTATTTGTCTGACAATTATATTGGATATATGCAAAACATATATGAATAATAAAAAATATACAGTAATTGTTAATCGGCTGCAAATAGAAACCTTAACAACATCTTTGAGCCCATGAAAAGTATATTTGATATAATTACGTAACTATATATTTATCAGGTACATATGACGATAAGTTTATAGAAAGATAGAGAGAGCAAATAGGTTTATGTTTGATTTATGAACAATTTTTTTTAGATATTTTGGGTAGTAATAACTTTTTGAAAGGTGGACATGAGAGGTAATATGGTGTAATAGTTATAAACGCGGGGTTAGAGGGTTTTCGAGTGTTTAGATAATGAAGACAATTAAGGTTCTTAAGTCTTACTTAAGACGGGCACGAGCACGGGTACTATCTGTATTAAGTTTAAGATAGGTCAAATACTAATATATAATAATGGTAATAAAGATAAGTTTTTTGGTATTTTCTAAACAACAAGTGGGGTGATTTGTATATATTTAAGCCGTCTTAAGTTTAAGACGGATCATGTCTGTCTTATATGAGATTTGGTTTATAAGGTTTGTTTAGGGGTGATTTTGACCCGTGACTTAGTGTATACTCGTTCCTCGGAGTAACTTATACCCCCACTTTATAAATAATTTGTTAATTAGTTTGTTTGTTAATTGTTTTAATTATTTATTGAAGATCTTTAAAAAACTTGCACGGATTTTATTAAATGAAAATTGGGTGTAACCATTTGTGGAGGTCTACAACTATTCAAATCGGGCCAAAATACTTTGACAATAAACATGACACTGGGTCTACAACTATTTATGGTCTACAACCATAAATATTGTAGTACCACAACTACTCGACCGATTGACACTAGAGCATCATTTACGGTAATTACTATTGGAATTTATAATTCAAATTAAAATCTTAAATATAAGATCATAACTCTAAAACTTTATATTAACAAAATGAAACAACATACCCGTGCAATTTGCACGGGTTTAAAACTAGTGATAGGAACAAAGAAACGGGGAGGAATTAAAAAATGGTCAATCTCCTAACTCCTATTAACAAGCTAGGTAGCACTGACACTTCTCTTAACCAGCCGTCCCGTGTCGGACACACGAACACCTATAAACAAAGGAATGTGAGATTGAAAGACTAGAAGAGGTTGGTTAGAAGATGAGTTTGAGTGAGAAATGCGAATAAAGTATAGTTAAAGTCAAGTTTTACACTCAATTTTATACATTTAATATCAAATACTAATACAAAAATAAAATTGTATGTTATTTATAAATATAAAATATATATTTTATTAAATTTAGATGCCGTGTCCCGTGTCCTAAATTTCACGAGATGCCGTATCACGTGTCTGTGTCGTGTCCGTGTCCGTGTCCGTGTCCGTTTTGGTGCTACCTAGTTGACAACAAGTCTCTCTTGTGACGGGTATATCCGTCACAAGCTTGCGACGGGTCAAATACTACACATGTGGGTAGATAAGACAAAACAGAATGTTACTCCCAAGGCACTCTGCTTTTGTCTTATCTACCCCACATGAGTAGTATTTGACCTGTCGCAAGCTTGCGACGGATATGCCCATCACAAATGAGAATTTGTGAACTCCTATATACTAATCTCCAATATACTAAGAGAGTACCCCTTATAGAAAATTTTTCCGCCAAAGTGATAATTTTAAAAAAGTAATCTCCTATATATTAAGAGACTAAGCCTCCTAGAAAATTTCCGGCCAGAGTGATAAACTTAAATAAGGAATAGGGTTTTTCTATGGTGTACCCTCCAGTTTCTAACTTTTCTATCGTGTACCCCTACTTTTTTCACATTATATCATGTACCCCTAAACTTCAGTAAGTAGTCCTAACCGTAACCTTTACTTGCTAATCTGTTAACGCAGCACTAATTCCGTCAACTCTCTCCTTACTTGGCATATTAATGCTGACATGGGTGTACACTTGTACTACTGACATGGATTGATACAGATTCACATAATGCTCTTTCAATCCCTTAAACTTCCCATGTTCTCATCATTTCAGACCAAACCCGTCACATTCACACAATCATCTTCAGAAACCCTAACAACATGCTCGATTTTTTTTGTAATTATTCACCTTCATCCATTGATCTCCATCTTCAAGTTTGCTGATTATTTTTTGCACATTTAATTTTTTGTTCTTCATATCTAGTTGAAATGTATGTGGGTATATCAAAGATTGAAGCTTTTTTCCCTGGGGTTATGTATTGTATATCTCATTTATAATTGATGGGTACCCATAATTAATTATTGAAATTATAAAACTTTCGACAATAATTGATTGCTGAAATGATCTTTAGACATACATTACATTCTTGACATTTGAAAAAGGCCTTTCTTGGATTACTAATCCACCCAGAAACTTTGAGAACCGCATTCTTTCCGCATCGGTTACAAGCTTGATTTTTAAATTGAAGCCCTTCAATTGGTTTTCTTATCATCCATGAAGATGAGGATGACATAATGGCAGAAGTATGGAAAGAAAGAAGGAAAAAAAATGCAGAAAGAGAGAGGACAAGGGAGAAGAGAGGAGATATGTGAGGAAATTAAACAGAAACAAAGGGGGAAATGAGTCAGCAATAGTAAGGTCAACATTAATATGCCAAGTAAGCAGAGAGTTGACGGAATTAGTGCTGCGTTGACAGATTAGCAAGTAAAGGTTACGGTTAGGACTACTTACTGAAGTTTAGGGGTACATGGTATAATGTGAAAAAAGTAGGGGTACACGGTAGAAAAGTTAAAAACTGGAGGGTACACCATAGAAAAACCCTAAAAAAAATATTGTCAAATACTCGGAATTCTTTTGGCAGCAAGCAATTAAGTAAAAGAGGGTTACTATCTACTTTCTCTCTTTGTCCTCTCATAACCGGTTAAACAAATATATATTGTGTGGGGTCGGATGACAAGTGGATGAGACAAAATATACATTGTTTTAATCGATTGTAAGAGGAAAAGGTAGATAGTATTTATTTAAGTAAAAATATGCACCTTGGAAGTAGGAACTTGAAAGACACTTTAGTTTTAGGTTTTATCAGAGACGTTGTACCGGATTGTAAAACATCGACGACGTTTTCATTACGAAAGACGATAATGCTCTTATGCACTTAAACTCTCTATCTCTCTTCTATCTCTAATTCTCCCAAAATCAAATACAACTAATTCAACTAAAAAAATTAAAAAATTACAACAACAATTTTACTAAATCGAACAACAACAATTTCACTAAATCGAACAACAACAATTTCACTAAATCGATTATCATGACGGACGAACAGAAGTATGTTTACAAATTAATCATAAATTTGTCATTTTTTTTCCCGAAATCTGTTAATTGTATGTTTATACTTAATTAAGTTAATTGATTTACGTTACGTCTTAGTTAGTTAAAATTCAAATGCGGATTTTTTTTTTAAAAAACTGGAAAAAAATACCATGGTCAGACGAAGAACTGGATGTCATGGACCATGGCCAGACATCCATTTCCAACGTCTGACCATGGCAAGACATTGGAAATGGAGGTCCAGCCATGGCCAGACATCCATTTCCAACGTCTGACCATGGTCAGACGTTGGAAATGGATGTCTGGCCATGGTCCATGACATCCAGTTCTTCGTCTGGCCATGGTATTTTTTCCAGTTTTTTTAAAAAAAATCCGCATTTGATTTGAATTTTAACTAACTAAGACGTAACGTAAATCAATTAACTTAATTAAGTATAAACAAACAATTAACGGATTCCGGGAAAAAAAAAATGACAAATTTAAATTTTGAATTATTTGTAAACATACTGAAGATTGTTCGTCCGTCATGATGATCGATTTAGTGAAATTGTTGTTGTTCGATTTAGTAAAATTGTTGTTGTAATTTTTTAATTTTTTTAGTTGAATTAGTTGTATTTGATTTTGGGAGAATTAGAGATAGAAGAGAGATAGAGAGTTTAAGTTCATAAGGGCATTACCGTCTTTCGTAATGAAAACGTCAGTCGATATTTCCTAAAACGTCGTCGATGTTAACCAGCCCCCATGTTGTAACATCTACTTACTGAAACATTTAGAGCAAATTCACATCAGAAAGTCTCATTGAAGACGGATCGACCCGTCTTAAGTTTAAGACGGTCAAATCTCCTTCTCAAAGGACAAGTAGGAGGACAAGTGGAGGGCTTCATTTGCCACGCACTTGCCCTTTGTGAGGGAGACGGGTCGATCCGTCTTCAATGAGAATTTGTGAATTACCATATACAGACCATACAGGATATTAAAGAGTAAAGACTGACAAAACGGATAAGGTATTGGTCTATTGGAGAAAGCCTGTACTGCTATACATGTTTTCTTGTTGTCTACAGAAAAATCTATAAAACAACTATTTTTAACTTATCAAACTCTACATCTATCACTGAGATTAATTACATCTAATTTGTGACTATATATATTCAACCACTTGACAATTGAGAAATTCGAACTTTTTTTTATACAGTACTCCGTAATATTTTCCTCAATTTAGCTATGCTCCCCGGTGAACCATCATCCATTCATCAGCATCGTCACGAACATGCTCATCGACGTCGTCATCAACCACTTCGTAATCAACGTCCACGATTTCATCCTGAAAATGCAATTCTTCAGATTTTAATAACTCTGCCGAAGGGTCCTGCCCTTCAATCAAATGATCTGTTTCCAGCCGCTGCATTTCAGCTTCAACCAACGCATGCATCTGGGCCCGCTCCTTGTCTCTCGGGTAAGTGCAATACAAGAACGAGTAAATAATGCAACACAGGGATATCGGAACTACAATTGCAAGATAAAGAGCCTTGGCTAATGATGAAGCATTGCCACGGTCTGTCTCGATTTCTTGGGACAATGTCGATCCTTTAGCAACAGGCTTGTAACCGTAAACATGCTGAGCTAACAGGCCGACAACTGGAGGAGCGAATGATGATAGTATCGACTCCAAGGAACGATCTAATGCGTAGATGCTTGTTCTTGACTTTTCAGGGACAATTTCTGCAAAAATCGGACTGAATGATAAAAAAAACAGTTAAATTAGGGCTATTGTTGCATCACCCCTTTTTTGGACAGATCCAGAAACAAAAAAAGTTATTGTTGCTTCACCCAAAGGCTAATCACATATAACTAACTACTGGGGTAACATCATTTAGAAAAAGAAAATTTCATCTTTTTTCCATTTAAGTGAACAAGGAAACTCAGACAAAATTCAATATGATAGGTTATTAGGTGTACGAAATTCTGAAACCTTAAGTGATCGAAGTGACATGAGATATCTCAAGGTTATATAACATGGAATTTACCAAAACCTCAAGGAAAAGTGAAAAGTTTTTTCAGAAACTTGGACAAAGAACTAATCATAACCATAACACTACCCACGGCCTTATACGACAATCGTTCCCAAGACAGGGTAAAAGGGTTGAACTTAGATTATTTAGCCCATACATTTTCATTAACATTCATACATTTAGACTTTTCATCTGGAAGGATTGAAGGAAGCTAGTCAATTTGGAAAACTTAGAGATTCAAGATCAAAGAACAGTACCATGAGGATTTGATTTTCAGAAACAAATTTGAAAATTGATCATTACATTCAACTTGGTTATATTAAGACCATGATCATCGGAAACACATTTGGAAAAAAGATTTGAAGGCAATAATGCTAAAAACTCTTATAGGATAATGCTCCTAAATTTGAAAAAAGTTTCCACTCAAAGTCTGAACTAAAGACTCCAGTCAAGGCAACCTAAACGAAGGCTCAATTCTTCTACCACCTCTGTCCATGAATAAACTTCCCAAATCGTTTTGCACAAAAAAATAAGGAACAGAGAAGATGTGGCTGAAAGCCTGAAAGTTTAAGCTGACGAAAGATATAGTAGGGTCACAACTCACAATCTATAAAGACCACTAACGTATCACAACAAAGAAAAACTCAAAGTAAGAAGTTTATTCACGGACACTCCAAAACGGAAATGAGGAAGTTTATTCATGGATAGAATGATACATCAATTAAACATTCCCAAGGCCCTGCAATACAAACAACATAAAGAGAGAAAGGGGGTTATCAAGCATACTTGTTCGTAGCAGGAGCATTCCAGGATATGAAAAATCCTGTGACAAAAAACAGCAAACCATGCATGACAGCAGTGGAAGGGTCATCTGGCAAAACCAATAAAAGCAGAGCTGTTAGAGGAATTGCTGACCCTGAGCTTATCTGAGAAAGTATTATCCTGCCAGCTTTCGGTAAACGCTCTGACATCCTGTCTCCAAGCCATCCTCCGAATAATCCTCCTACTGAACCGGCTATAGTAAACAGCCCAAGAAGGAATGCTGTTGTTGTGTGAGAAAAGCCTGTGAGCTCCAACCACATCGGAGCAAATGACAAAGCAGACCAAGGAAACGAGCCCATAACACCCTGGGCCACAATAATTTGGAAAGATGGTATCTTTATGACTGATTTGGCTTCATTCACTAATTCTTTCACTTGCATCTTGAATGATGCATTGGGATCGTGGCTATGCGGACTAGGGTTGCCATTACTGAAGTGGGGATCTTTGGCATATATACGGACTAATATACCTACAAAAACACTGATTATTCCGACAATGTGGAAAGATATCCTCCAGCCTGGAATTCCCAACAATGTTAACGGAGCAATTAACACTGAACACAGGCCACCCAATATTGCGCCAATATTAGATGTCAGCTGCAACCAACCAAATGCTGTCCCTCTATTGTTCTCATCAGTAGAGTCGGCCACAAGAGACTGAATAGCAGGAGCAACAATAGCGAGTCCTATTCCATTAAGAGCTCTTGAAATAGCAACCTATGCAAAAAAAAAAAAAAAAGAAATTGATGAATAATACGAAGTACTAAAAACATGACTAGTAAAGAAAGAGGAGACAAGGAAAACATAGAGAGCAAAGACAAACAATATATTATCAATTAGTCACTTGTGATATATTCCCTCCCTTCCCAATCATTTGTTAACCTTTGATTAAATTACTTCTGACAAAGTATAAAAGAGAGAAACAAATGAATGGGACTGAGGGAGTATCATTGATATTAATTTGAAGGGCTAAACAATAGTAAATCATTAAGATGAAGGAAGACGACACAGGCAACAAAGAAACAAAAATGGTACAAACCATCTTCCCCTCCTAATTCATCATTATCATCATCATCATCATTTCCCAAGCAATAACAGACAGACCGTTTCTAGATTCTAAGTCACCCTATAATGAAACAGGGTACAATCATTTGCTATTTAATGAAAAAAGAAGTTTAGATGCTTCAAGAGCTGTTTCATGTGCACACACTTGATACATCTAGCACACCACTCACTCCACCAAAAAAAAAGATATTGATCTCATAAGATACTTTTACTTGCGTCGCACCTATATTTTAATGCACGGGTGACACACTGCTGAGATTTCATTTTGTCTACACGAAATTTTACATCTACAGTCCCGGTCATTTACATTTGACAATCAATGGCCCCGCCCTAGACTGAAAATCAAATAGGTACATGGTTGCCATCTCCAATGAACCATCAATAGGATGAAGGGTCGAAAAGAAACCACAGTACCACACTATAGTCAAAGCATCATTCCACTAATCTTATTCAGAATCTTCACTAGAGACACTAGGTTAAAGACTTAAAGGCATGACATATTCTAATACAAAATGCATTTGCATAATCCTATAACATGCAACACTTTCTTGGCACCTATGTAACCATGTTTCGCTGCACTGGTGACTAACTGTGCTGAGTCCATTTTATCTGCACAAAATTTGACATCCACATCCCCGGTGATTCACATTTGACAAAGTTGTGGCCCCACTCTAGACGGAAAATCAAATTGCTTAAAAAATAAAAGTGTTTCCATCAATAGGATGAAAGGTTTACAAGAAACCACGCCATAGTGGAAGCACCATTCCTCTAATCTTAGTCAAGATCTTCACTGGAGACACTGCTCACACTAGGTTAAAGGTATGACATGGTCTGATACACTATGCATTTGCATAACTCTATTATATGCAACACATTTCAACCAATTTCACAGCAGCACCCCACAACACAGCATCAAATCTCAAATCACGTAAGAAGGCATTTTGGAAAATAATTTCAAATCATTGATTCAACACTTTTTATCTATTGTACATGCTCTAATAGGAACAACTACTGCAGTTTCACTGTTTCAACACCTCCTCCTTCTGCTCCCACTATTTTTATAGAGCACTATGCCACTATTACCAATGATCCATGGATCAAGCGTCTGAACCAAAACCACACCTACCGGGGAAGCACCATTACTCTCCGTTACTCAAGATCATCCTTAGATACACTAGTTTGAAGTCTTGTACAAATTGTAAACACTCCATTTATCAAACTCAACACATTTCCACCTAAATTCACACCACTAATCCAACAAGCCAATGTTTACTCCTAAACTATATCACATTTCAACATTAACCCATCAATCCACACACATTTTCCAACAATTCAACAATCCAACAAACCCACTAATGACGTAACCAGGATTTATAGTTAAAGATGTCGAAAAATTTCCTCAGGGAAACTAGTAATGTAATAAGGCAAATTACGAAAATATATTCCAAATTTTACCCAAAATTTGCTTTGTCCAGCCGGCGAGCACCTTAGCTAGCCCTTCCTTAGTTCCACCACTAAACCCACAAGTCCAAAAACTAAACATCAGACAAAAATCAACCAGACAGAGAACAAGAGTTAGCTCAAGTGGTCAAAGTTTGTCGTTTGATTCTCATCTGCTACATAGTGCGCTCATATGAACCAAAAAGCAAAAATCAACCAGACTAACATCAAAACCAGCCAAATTAAGATCAAGGACCTCTTAAAACAAAAAACCAAAACAAACCCATTTCAGATCACATCCATAATTACCCAAATTAAAAAAAAACCTAAAATGAAGGTGAAATAAGATTGTTAATAAAGAAAGAACCTGTTGAAAAGTGTTGGATAATGCAACAAGAAAAGTGGCAAAAGCCCAAAGAAAAGCACCAAGAGAAATAACATGGGCACGATTATGACGAGCAGAAAGATAAACAGCGAGTGGATAACACGCAGATTGAACAATCGAACGAAGGAGAGTGAGTGATCCTAATTGAGTTGGGTTTGCATGTAAAGCTTGACCAACTTCTTTGTATACACCTGGTAATATTGACTCATCTGCTTTCTCCATTATTCCTGCTATATTTACTAGTATTAATGTCAACTTTTCTGCTTTCATTTTTTCCACCTTTTCTTCTTCTTCTTGTTGTTGTTGGGTTGTTTAATGGTGGTGATTTGTTGGAGAATGAAGGATCATTGTCATTTTCATGTTCTAAAAGTGACAGAAAATCAGACAATCTACCATTTTTCAGGTGGTTTAGTTGTCGAATTTGACGATGTTTGAGTAGGGCATGTTCCAAGGGAGCGGTGAATCGGATGAGTATAGGGATTCAAGTCAAGTATCAAATGCTGAATATTTTGCTCACCCAGTCAAACATCGCAATTTCACCAGCATAGACAGGAACTATCCGTCTTAAATTTAAAACGAGTCAAATATATATAACATCACCCCACTTGTTACCTAGAAAATACCTAATATTTTATCTTTATTATCACTATGTGGTAATATTTGATCCGCCTTAAACTAAAGATGGATAGTACCTATCTTAAACAAGACTTATTAGTCAAACATTATTCTCTTATTACGGTTGTGTCTCTTATGATGGCCACAAAGAAAAATATGACCATTTTTATGAGAAAATGTAACTATTCATACATTATTACCTATCAGATAATGTTAAAATTTGCCCCTCTTACCATAGTATTCTTTACCTTTTGCTTGAAAAAAATGAAATTTCGGAAAAACGAAAGTTGGTGTAACCGTTTAAGGTTGGCGACTTAGGGTAGGACCATATGAATACTAGAGGTGACAAATTTGGAGCCGATGCAAAAACACGAGAGATTTTAACAAATTTTTGTTTTAGATGGTCACTTTTCATCTGAAACTGGGCAATATTCAAGCTGGTATTTTTAATGACCAAACTTCATACGCGTTTTAAATCATTTGTAATTCGTAATTCTTTGCAAAGAAGATGAGGAAATCGTATTGTCGTGGGAGAACAATTCTTGGCTTTGGATACCATATGGGCATACCGCATACATGAGTACTGAAAAGAAGTTATATTTCATGTACGCCATTGATGTAAGCTTACAAGCTTCAAGTTATATGGAGGAATTAGAGAGATTATGATGTTAAAGAAACAAGCTAAATAAAAGAAAGTTTTTATTGATTTATGAAAAGTTAACTTACTAAGCTATGTACATATGCTTATATACAAGTATGAATAACAGAATTCAACAAACTAAAATATCTACAAATCCTAACAAACTAAAATATCTGTAACAGAATTCTGTTATGCTGACTCATGTGTGTGTCATCATAACAGAATCAGTTACATATGATTGTGGGTGTAGCTCATGGTGTGAGGGAAGAGTGTAATGAAGTAGAGTGCTGGTGAGGGATGTAGCAGTAGAGCAAGAACAGAGGAAGTGTACAGCAAGAGCAGAGCACAGGAGCTGTAGTGAGCTGTAGTTTGTAGATGATTGGCAGTATCTCCAATACCCCCTGTCAAGTTGCACTTGGTGGATCAGAAACAAGGCCTAACTTGTGAGTGAAATACAAGTGTTGAGCTTCACCAAGACCCTTGGTCATGATATCTGCTATTTGAGAAGTTGTTCCAACATGCTTGGTCTGAATGAGACCATCAGTAATACGTTCACGAATGTAATGGCAATCCAACCTCAAATGTTTGGTACGCTCATGGAAAACAGGATTCTCAGCTATGTGCTGAGCAGCTTTATTGTCACAATGAAGAGTAATGGGAAGAGGAACATGGAGATTGAAATTATGTAAGAGACTCTCTACCCAAACAATCTCGCTGGCAGTCTGACTTATACTCCTGTATTAAGACTCAGCAGAAGATTTGCTGACAGTATTCTGCTTCTTCGTTTTCCATGAGATAAGAGATGAACCTAGAAACACGCAGTAACCTGTTAATGAGCGGCCACTAAAGGCACAAGAACCCCAATCAGCATCACAGTAACCAGTCAGAACTAGAATGGCTGTGGAAGAGTAAAAGAGACCAATGTGCAGAGTATGCTTTAGGTATCTAACTAAGTGTAAGGCTGCTTGCATATGTGGCAGTCTAGGTAGACTAAGAAATTGGCTTAATTGCTGGACAGAATAGGAAATATCAGGCCTTGTGAGGTTCAAATAAAGCAAACGACCAACTAGACGCCTGTAATCTTCTGGATTTTTTAATGGGTCACCTTCATCAGTAGAAAGTTTGACACCTCTTGGGAAGGGAAAGAGAGCAGGCTTGCAATTTGTCATTTGGGTATCTGTTAAAATGTCAGTAATATACTTCCTTTGATTAAGCAAAATGCCTGCTTGTGACCTGGAGACTTCTATACCCAGAAAGTATCTGAGAAAACCTAAATCTTTGATGGTGAATGCCTTATCCAAGAGGTGTTTGATGCTAACTATGACTGGTTCATCATTACCAGTAATCAAGAGATCATCAACATAAACCAGGATTGCAGTGAAAGAGCCTTGAGAACCAGTCTTCATGAATAAGGAATAATCTTCTTTAGATTGCACAAAACCTTGGGCTTTGAGAAATTTTGTAAGTTCTAAGTTCCATTGCCTTGAGGCTTGTTTGAGACCATAAAGAGAACGCTTGAGCAAGCAAACTTCATTAGGTTGGTGTTTGGTGTATCCCTGGGGAACCTCCATGTAGACTTCTTCATCAAGGAAACCATGCAAAAATGCATTGTTGATATCCAATTGGTGAAGATGCCAACCTTTCATGGCTGCTATAGCAATCATAGTCCTGACAGTAGTGAACTTGGCAACAGGACTAAAGGTGTGTTTGTAATCCTTGCCCTCTATTTGATTATATCCTTTGGCCACAAGTCTAGCCTTATACCTTTCAACTGAACCATCAGCCCTAAACTTGACCTTATAAACCCATTTAGCCCCAATAGCCTTCTTACCTAAAGGCAAAGTGGTAAGTACCCATGTGTCATTGGCTTCAAGAGCCTGTAGTTCTTTGTTCATAGCTTCCTGCCAATGAGGATCAGTTTTTGCCTGAGCATAAGAGGAAGGTTCATAGATCCCCATAACAGTATTCAATGAAGTAAGATACTCAGGTGAAAAAGCAGAGAGATCTTGATGATGTAATGCAGTAAATGACAAAGATGAAGTGGAAGGTGCAGGATTGAAGCAGGGAGCCCCTTGCATACAAAGTCTTTGGTCCAAGAAGGTTGAGTTTTAACCCTCTCAGACCTTCTAAGTGAAGGAACTGTGGTGGACACAAATTCTGAAGTAATGGATTGTTCTGATGTAATGGATTGTTCTGAATGAGAGGATGGGTGAGAATTGGAAGAAGGAGGTGAAACACAATCATTAGGTGTGGTTGTATTATTAGTGTGAAGATGAGTATTGAGAGAAGTATCAGTATTATTTGTAAGATGAGGAGAAATGGGAATTGTGGAAGACAAGGTAGGAGAATTATGTAGAAAATTAGTATTATTTGTAGGAAAGTGGGAGGAAGGATGTGAAGGAATTACTGGATCAGGACTTTGATTGGATGAAGACATAGGAGGGTGAGTATAGAAAGGAATATCACTTTGAAACAAGGATTGTGAGAGGGGTAAGGCTGGTAAAAAATGAATTTCCTTGCAATTACTCACTTGCAATTACTGCAATAAAGATGGACATACTATTAACAAATGCTATCACTTGCATGGATTTCCAAATCAAAGGAATTACAGAGGAACCTATGGCAAGAAATATGCTGCTCATGTTGAGGAATTGGATAACAATCCACTGGATGTTGATGACCAATTTGAAGAAGATGTTCCAGTCAACCCTGCTATGATGAAAGCAATTTTCAAAGAATTTGTCAAAGCTGTTCAATCTGGAGATGTTCCTGAACTGAATGTTAAGGGATCTCAATCTCAAAGTTCTCAATCTGTGAACTTTGCAGGTACATTCCTTGCTACTACTGTTATTAATTCAGTAGTAAATGATGATCTTCCTGATTGTCATTCCTGGATTTTTGATTCTGGAGCCTCTGATCATATGACTTATGATCAGAGCTTATTAATCTCAAAAAAATCATTAGTTAATCCTATCAAGATAACTCTGCCTGATGGAACAGTGAAAGCTGTTAAATTTGTTGGAGATGTGATACTCAATGATGAACTCTTATTGAGGAATGTTCTATTTTTACCTGAATTCAAGCACAATTTGATGTCAGTGGGTAGGTTACTATATGATACACAGTTGCGTGCCATTTTTACTGACACAAATTGTACATTATAGGACCCTATCACTGAAAGGATTGTCTATATTGGACAGAAGATGGATGGAGTCTATAGGCTTCAGTTTCCTAAAAATAAAATTGTAACTGATTTAGATATTGCTATTAAGGCTAGGTCTCATACAACATGTGTTGCTAGTCCTTCTTTTAGTAATGCTGATGTACACTTGGTTCATTCAAGGCTAGGTCATGCTTCATATTCCAAATTACTTCATGTACCTGTATGTTCCATTCTCAATAAAATACACAAATTTCATTGTGAAACTTGCATTTTGTCTAAACATCATAAACTACCATACTCTCCCAGCAAGTCTATTGCCACTACCCCTTTTGAATTGATCCATGTTGATTTGTGGGGTCCATATAAGCTTAAATCTCTCACTGGTGCATCATACTTCTTTACCATTGTTGATGATAACAGTAGGGTTACTTGGACAACCTTACTAAAAGATAAGACTAAAGTAGTTCATACTCTTCATCATTTTCTGGCTTATGTGAACACTCAGTTTCAGACTAAGATAAAGGTGGTAAGGAGTGATAATGGCACTGAAGTGGTTCAGAAAGAATGTGGTCTTTTATTTGCCACTCAAGGGACTATTCAACAAAGGAGCTTACCTGGTAACCCTCAACAAAATGGACGAGTTGAGAGGAAGCATAGGCATCTTCTTGATACCGCTAGAGCCTTAAGGTTACAGGCTGGTTTATCTACCAAGTTTTGGGGAGAAATGATTCTTGCTGCAACACATCTAATCAATCTCATGCCTTCTTCTGTTCTACATTGGAAGATTCCTGTTGAAATCCTATTTGGCAAACCTGCTACTTATGACCACCTTAGAGTGATAGGTTGTCTATGTTATGCTGCCATTCACACTGCTGATAAATTTGCACCAAGAGCAAGGAAATGCATACATTTGGGATATCCTTTTGCTCAAAAGGGATACAAATTGTATGATATTGAAGCTCATAAGTTAATAGTCAGCAGGGATGTCATTTTTAAAGAGGATATTTTTCCTTACAAACTTCATCCTAAGACTGCTACTGAAGTTTCCTCTCATTTTTTACCAGCCTTACCCCTCTCACAATCCTTGTTTCAAAGTGATATTCCTTTCTATACTCACCCTCCTATGTCTTCATCCAATCAAAGTCCTGATCCAGTAATTCCTTCACATCCTTCCTCCCACTCTCCTACAAATAATACTAATTTTCTACATAATTCTCCTACCTTGTCTTCCACAATTCCCATTTCTCCTCATCTTACAAATAATACTGATACTTCTCTCAATACTCATCTTTACAGCTCTTGTGCTCTGCTCTTGCTGTACACTTCCTCTGTTCTTGCTCTACTGCTACATCCCTCACCAGCACTCTACTTCATTACACTCTTCCCTCACACCATGAGCTACACCCACAATTATATGTAACTGATTCTGTTATGATGACACACACATGAGTCAGCATAACAGAATTCTTTTACAGATATTTTAGTTTGTTAGGATTTGTAGATATTTTAGTTTGTTGAATTCTGTTATTCATACTTGTATATAAGCATATGTACATAGCTTAGTAAGTTAACTTTTCATAAATCAATAAAAACTTTCTTTTATTTAGCTTGTTTCTTTAACATCATAATCTCTCTAATTCCTCCATATAACTTGAAGCTACTACATACTTAAAACTATTGTTTTTCACTATTATTTGTGGAGTACAAATTTTTCAAGCTTTTTAGAAACCATTTATTCAAAAAAAAAATTTCGATTAGTGCTCTTTACGAATTTATTTAACGAAATAGTTTATGTTTCAAACCATTTACACCTTATGGGTCCACATCAATGCTTTCATTTTTTTGGGTCTATTTTTGTACTAGTTTTAAACCCGTGCAATTTTGCACGGGGTTGCTTTTTCAAATTTTATTATTAACAAAACTTCATAAATTATTGATCACTCATATTTTAGTATGATTATATAATCGTTTTTGTTCCAATTTATACGAAAATTAAATTTGATAACGTCATAAAAATGGAAATATCACAAAAACTTTGGAGAGATGATCTCTCATTAAGTTATTGACGGAACCATTAGAGACCAATTATATCGTACCCCTTTATGTATATGATTCATTTATCAACGAATATTGGAGCTTGTAGATCAACAAAGTTTGTGGTGTTTCGAGTTTTCACTTGAAGATTAATTTGCTGCAGACATATTTTTGTCCAGTAATTTAGTATTGTTTTCCTATTTATTTATTTTTTTTCACTCTTTTCAAATTATTATGTTATTTATATCTTACCCTCTTTTGAAATTAATTTTTTGTAAGGTTCTTTAACTTTGTAGATCTGATACTTTTATTAAATTAAAGTCATTTATGAATTTTTTTCCAAGTTAACGTTGTTGTCTTTAATCAATTTTCGATGATACTTTTTCTTGCCTAAAAAAAATGAAATTTTAAACCATTTTTCGATTTCAATAAATATATTCTCTTTTAATATTTTAATTTGGTGGAAGTAAATTATTTTTTGTTCATTACTTAACCATTAATGTGACAAACTATTTTATTAAATTTTCTCATGATGTTAATTGTTAATGTATGGTTTTATAGGTGAAAAAGAGTAATTCAATATTTAAATCTTCTACAAAAGATGTGGGTCCCATTTTTCCTTTTAGCTTCCTTGTTTTAAGCAACCAATAGGAAACCTTCAAATGTTTCCTCTTTAATGTATAGTAGATTAGTAGATAAGCTGATGTATGCCATATCATGTGTCTGTTTTGTGTCCTTGTCCGTGTCGGTTTGGTGCTACGTAGGGCCTGATAGATTATTTAATTGTCATAAATAGCGTTTGGAAAAACACAAATTCTCATTTCAGACGAATGTTTGTCAATTAATGTTCTACCGTTCATGAAGTGTGTTCCTATGTATACCTCAGAGTAGGGGTGCTAACGAGCCGAGCCGAGCCCGAGCTTGGCCTTGCTCGGCTTGTGCTCGAAAACTAAAACTCGAGCTCGAGCCGATCTCGAGCTTACCCGAGCTTGAAAAAAATGTGCTCGTTAAAAAGCTTGCGAGCTTTAACGCGAGCTCGAGCCAAACTCGAGCTCAAATCGAGCCTATATATTTGTTGATGTTCTGATTTTTTTTCTTCTTCCGATACTTCCAATAACAATGCGCAAAGTTTATATGTAAAAATATTTGCAAAAAAATGAGACATTTGATATATGTAATACAGCGGTATAACCGTGATAAAATATTTTTATAAAATAAGAGAAATATCTTATATAATTACACAAGTTCGAGCTGCTCGCGAGCTTTTCGAGCCGAGCCAGTGTTTGCTCGGCTTGACTCGTTAAGCTCTCGAGCCGAGTTCGAGCCCGAGCCGAGCCCGCACGAGCCGAGCTTTGACCGAGCCGATCTCGAGCTGCTCGCGAGCTGTCTCGTCTCATTATCACCCCTACCTCAGAGTCAAACGTGGATCCACCATATTTTGATAAATAAAATTGGACTAATATGACATTGCACCTTCACATATATAGAGAAATTAATGATTAAAATTGACAAATCAAAATCAATGACATGAAGTAATAAACTAGAAATAAGATGAACAACTTCGATAAATCTACAAGGAAATACACACTCATAAGAGTAATTTATTCTACCAAATCAAGCAAAAACTGAATAGTCTGCAAACGACATTCACAAAAATTTGACAACCCCTCGAGATCTATCTACAAGGAAGAAAAAATAATGAAATTATGTTCCTCGATATCTTACTAAGTGGTACCTCATTTTGCGTGGAATAAATTCGTCTACAAGCTTAGGAAAGCGTATTAAAACAAACGACCTTCACGTCCTCATAATAACGGTTCTGCAATTTCCTTGCTGCGGTAATATCTCTAGGGCTGAATGGCGAACAATGGCTGAAAAGGGAAACACATGATTCTAATTGATTGCAGTAGAATGAAGAAAAAGTTTCTTTGTGGGAAGTCGAGTTTCTATACTCAGTTATCCAGTATAAAATGTCATTTTGTATACCCCCTTAAGTGGAACATATTCTCCCATGAACAATAAGAGAGTATAAGACAATGAGGCATACTACATATATTGATATATAGAGAATATTTGTGGGAATAACATTCAGGAGGAAACTTACAGTGTCTAAGCTAACAGATTTTCCATCTTCTGCAAGAACTTCAACTACTGTTCCCGATTGATCAGCCTATGAGCAAAAAGTTGAATCAGAATTTGAAATTTGCAAGACATTTCGAAGACTACTTCCCTCAGAATGAAACCATGGAAATACAACATCAAATAATTCATAAACAGGTCAGATACACGGCGAAAAGTAAGCACGGGAACGCCTGCAGACATAATGCCATTAAAATAATGCAAGAAAACTTTGTGTAACAGCGTTTAGAACTGAAGAAAAAACTGAAGCTTATTTGAGATAGCAGTCTAGTAGATTCCTATGCAACCATAACAATCATTTTCCATCTTTGCATAATTAAGTCGCCTTTAATTGTGATGCCTAGAGTTACAAGTCAGATTATATACCTACTGAAGGCAGGATTCTTCCAAAAATACTGTCAATATTGTCTCGAAAAAACAAAAAGAAACGGAGATAACAGACTATTGGGATGGGTGGAAGGGACTTGATCTATTCCAATGTGGGTTGGGGTATTTTTTAATGGAGTTAGATACCAATGTATTCTAATTTCTAAGTCCATTCCAACCCCTTCGACTCCCATACCCCACCTCTTACCCAAGGTTTCAAACTTCATTCTTTCACCATATAATCTTTAAATGAGCCAAACAATTATAAGCAGGTTTGGGATTCTAAGTCCATACCTTCATGGTATCACACTCCATTCCATTTCATTCCGACCTTTTGAACCAAACAACCCATAAGTGATGTTCCACACTTCCCTTATCTTTTGTTCTACAATGGAGGACGCCATAAAAGGTGTATGTAGTAGCGGGGACATGATTTGAAGCCAGGGGGTGAATAATTTTAGCGTGTGCGGAGGGGTAATAGTATAAGGTAACCTTCGTCTTTTCTTCACTGAGTACCAGAATTCTATGACCACGTAAACAGATGCTATAACCAGTGATCTCTCATCTTTGATGGTTAGGGCGTTGTAAAAGGGTGTTTAACTGAAATCTGAGTAGCTAACAAGGCCCTATTGAGCCCTAACAAAACTCTGCTGTAGGAGGCTTTTAACCATAGTCAAACAAAGTTTAAGATCCTACTTTGTAGGATAATCTACTTATAGCCCACATGCAATGAAAGTTTTCAAGGACTAATCACTAAAGGCGGGATTCAGGGAGAAACTAGGTAGTACATAATTAGCCTTCTACGGCAGATGCTTCTTTAAAACAAATTACACACCAGCCAGAAAAACTAATTTCCAGAACTCCAGATTACCTTGTAGGTGCTAAGTGGTATGTAATGCTTGAAGACATGAATAGTTTCATGTAACTCTAACCCAACATAATCGATACCTCAGGCAAAGCTGTACGAAGAGAATTTACATTTTTTTTCCCCTATATTGCCCTTTTATCACAAATGAATACATGAAGGTCATGCTTGTTAAATGTATCCAGAAACCATGCTCAATCGCATCAAGTACAACATTGTAATCCAACAAGCTCCCAATGGTTCCATGAATCCATGATGCCTATAGACCAACATGACAAGATAACAAACGTAAAAGTGTAAAACTTACTTCAATTTCATTCATCAACTTCATTGCCTCAATAATACAAAGAACCTGTCCTTTTTGCACTTTATCTCCAACCTAAACACCAAAATTTGATTATCGGACATGTTTGCCAAAAGCATAGTAGAAAATTGAGCTTCAACAAGCAAATCTGATATTCAAGGTACTACTACCTCCATCCCATTCTTTGGTGGTCAGCCATTGTCAACTTTGACCATGACCTCCAAATATAAGTAGAGACGCAATGTAAACTTTGCCATATTTGATTTATAAAAGTCACCACTTTTGTATCATTGCTTTTAAGAAATTGAAACTCTTGAATATATCGAGGAACAATAGTCAGAGTCGACGGGACGACAGAGACTATCCGCCGCCAATGACATATGAGGACAACCGAAAAGGAGTTTGGATCCCACTCCCCGAACCAGTTCGACCGTACCGGAACGGAGGTTGTCGCCGGGGTTTGCGACCCAGACGGTCAAACCCACGAACTCTGTTGCCAGAGAAAGGTAAGAACCCATTTTAAAAAGGTACGGCTGACTATCGGTTTACATTTAAAAGGCCAGCAGTTTGCTCTGTAGAAAAGTGACGCTCACTATTGTTATCGGAATGGGATGAGGAGAATACTACATTTTTAGTGAACGTGAGGAGGAAAAGAATTACCTTCACAAACGCTGGGGCACCGGGAGAAGGGCTTCTGTAGAATGTCCCAGCCATAGGGCTTTTAAGAGGAGGAACTGTTGACGTGGCTGGCTTTGGAACAGGCGGAGCAGATGCTGGAGATGCCGAAGGAGCAGCAACTGGGGCAGAAGCATATGAGGGTGCTGCAATTTGTGGAGCAGGTGACTGCATCATGACCACAGGTGCAGGTGGTGATTGTATTATGGCCTCCTTCTTACGTATTAATATCTCACAATCGGATTGCTTCATCTTCAACTCCACAATGTCTCTCGAATCTACGAGTCTACATGACATAAACTATAATGTATTAGGAACTGTCAGAAAGAAAAGTAGAACCAAATAAGAAGGATGAAATGAGGGGAAGGGAATATTAAAATAAATAAAGATACTAATAAATAAATAAAGAGATGAGAAGAAAATAGAAGAACGAAGGAAAGAAACTAGAGTAAACCAAAAGCTACGTGAATTCATTACGAAATAACACTCCCTCCATCTCAAAATTTTTTGTCCCCAACTCCCTGTTGCACCTTTGGTGGTGAGCTTGTGACCTTGGAGAATCAATTTCTCCAAATAAATAAAGAGATACAAGTAAAATTTGCCATGGTTTCACTTATTCAAAACAACTACAATTTCAAAATTTTGGAAGCCTTGTTAGTTGTAACTATCATTTACCGTTAAAACAAAATCAGTCAACGCTGACATCATTTGACCACCAAAGTAATATGCAGACAGTAAATATGGGATGGAGGAAGTAACACATAAGAAAAGGAAAAGATATTTACTTCACAAGACTGGCAACTTGGGCAATGAATTCAGATATAGATTCCTCTGACGCTTGTGTAGCGACAGACTCACTTGAAAGCTTGCCATTCTTTATCTCCTGTGCAGATGCATCAGGTGTAGATGCAGCTTCACTTGAGGATCCACCCAAGCTAGCCTTGAGGTAATAAGGTCTTTGAATGATATCAATGCACAGTAATCTTGAAGAAAGATGCTCAGTCAACAGGGGTTAAGAAGCTTACATTGTTTAACTGGGCTGTCGCTGCAACAGAACCAGTGCGTAAACCCTGTTGTGTGTTCTGCAATTTGCAGGACAGCAAGTAGAAAGCGTTCAAAAGTTAATTAAGCACAAATGTTAGATTGTTAGGTATCAAAATCTCTAAGTTACTCATTCTCCAGATATCATTACACTGCATTTCAGGACATGACCAAACACTTACACTAGTTAGACACAACCCTTTCAATGCATTTATCTTCTTCTAGCAGTAGAGCAAGTACACGAACATTTTTCTTTCCGAAATTATGGTTGAAAGCAATGAAGCAGCAGAAGTTCACCTTTTCAAAATGTTACATATTCAGCATTTATTCAATTGCTTTTTGACCAAGTATGATAGAATCTACCATGGAATAATGGGTTTTTGGACTGCGTAACTGCGTTAATTGTAAGGCGTAAGTCATAACAGGCCTTAATACATGTAGTTTTGTCTTAGCCTTAGTCAGTCCAGCTATCAGACTTTCAAAGTTAATTTCTATTTTATATTTTATTTTTTTACACAAAGGACTAATTTAAAGTTTTAAACAACAAAGCATACTTCTCAGCTTCTATAAAATAATCCTGTGAAAATCGCCCTACTGATTCTGAAGACCGCACCCTACAAACATCACTCCCTGACCTAAATTAGCAATTCATGCTCTTGAACAAGGTTTTCTGACTTGAAGGGATCTAATTTATTGAGCTGTTGTTTCGGCCATCCCCTTACCTTTTGAAAGGTGTGAGGCACGCGGAGACGCACGACATAAAGGAAAGTCCCATGCCTCATAGACACAAGGCATTTTATCTTTGGTAACAACCCTGTGTTTTCAAAATACAATTTTGTGAAACAATACCTTTTTATGGGTTTTAAAAAGGGTTAAAATGTGAAGAGGTGAAAAGCTGGGGATACCATGTCAAAGTGAGCAACATAATAGAATAACTACAACACACACAAAAAATTATATACATAAAATCACATAGTAGTGTGGCTTGCTAGTCGCACTTATCTAGAAGGTGAACATAAGGCGCGCTGAGATGTGTTTGACTAGTGCTTCACTGAGCATAGGGATTAAGTGCACCCATGGAAGATTATGTTAAAACTACGGCCACCATCTTTTTCGTCCGCAATCGTGGTTTAGAAATGTAGTATTGGTTGCGATTACAGTGACAGTCACAAAGTAGTAGGATCATTTCCAGACAGTTGATTGGAAGAGAAAAAAGAGATATAGCCTATAGGATATAGATTATGGAGACATGTGGAAATCCACGATGCTTTGTTTAGGTAACATTGAGTGGGGTAAATCTATTTTTACCCCTCCCCTCTCTTTCCTTCCCATATCCACGATGCTTATACCTCACCCAATGTTTCCTAAACAAAGCAAATGCAAAGCCATAGACATAGCGTATATGGGAAGGAAAGAGAGGGGAGGGGTAAACAATTTTCCCCTCCGGAACCCTCCCCTCTCTTTCCTTGCCATATTCGTATCAAAACAATGTCATGCTCTCAGAACCTTAAATCAAAATCGTTTTTGCCATATGCACAATGTAACCATCCATCACAACTTGGATTAACAACACAATAGCCGCTTAACAAATTTCCACTTCAAATGTCTAACTAACTTATACCTCACTTCCTATAGCTTTTCAAATTAATCAACAGATACTCAACCAATTCCCTAACCTTATTAACATAAACCCTACCCTATACACTACGTGACCTAACTTTCTGCGTTTCTTACGCGTTTCTAACATCTCAATTAGAAATCAATTAACATCAAATTATAGGGTAATGATAACGCCACTACCATTATTGTTAATGCCACTGAGAGGTTGAATACAAGGATACTCGTATAATTGGCCTGTAATTGAGTGACATTAACAAAAATTGTAGTGGTTTTATCATCGACAAAATAACAGGAATTATCGTGTAAGGCGTATATTAGACCTTACGCACCTCATTTAATGATAGCAATAAATAAGACGTATAAGCATTACTCGACCAACAGTCTTACAATGATTAGTGTGGATCTAAAACACTGGACAACTAACTAACAAGTAACAACACAGCATTCACATCTAAATTAAAAGTAAAATAAGTAATAATATAATGAAAAAGAGAAAAGAAAAGAAACCTGAGAAAAAAGGCGAAGGTTAGGGAAGGAAGAGGAAAGAGAGAAGGCGAGAGAGGAGAGAGAGTGATAGGAGAACACGTGGCGGCGACGGCGAAGAGAGAGTGTCGGAGATAGCGAGGTTGTTGTTGTTGTTGTTTCTATGGCGGAAGCTGAAGCTATGGCTGTTGGAGTACAACTCGACATTGTTGCTCTTCTTGTTGTTCGCTGTTTCTTTGTCGTTTGATGTACTTTGGTTGTATTGTACCAGCTGTTCCAGGAGAGAGGGAATACACGGGGTGGGAATGGGACTTCTGGATTGGATGAACTATGTCGCTATATCTACGATTTTGATGTCAACTAGTTTAGTCGGTAAAGATTAGGGGTGTTAATAAGTAGAGTCGAGTTAGTTTAGTTGGTAAAGACTAAAGTTGTAAACGAGTTGAGCCGAACTGAACTGAGCCCGAGCTTGGCTTTGCTGGGTATGTACTCAAAAACCAAACCTCGAGCTCGGTTGTTAACGAGCTGAGCCGAACTGAACCGAGCCCGAGCTTGGCCTTGTTGGGTTTGTGCTCAAGAACCAGACCTCAACCTCGAGCTTACCCGAGCTTGAAAAAAAATGTGCTCGTTATCAAGCTTGCAAGCTTTAACGCGAGCCCAAGCTTAAATCGAGCCTACGTGTTATGTTGGGTTAAAATATCATTATATCTTATTATCTACGTTTCTACACAAATGTCAACCAGTTTAGTCAATAAAAACATAAAATGTGTCATGTTATAATCTAAATCGAACCCCATTAACATTAAAATTGTCGTCGTAGTTCCTGACCAAAAGAAGGAAAATCTATGATAGTCTTAAAGGGGTAGTGAAAAGTGTTGATGGAAAAGTATATAGCACCGCCCTTAACTCCGTGGGTGAAATAGAAGGATTTGCACAAATAAAAATTCTTGTTTGTTGTCAAATAAAAGTAATGAGTCTTAGCTATTGGATGGTTGGATATGATTCATCGATCCCTCAAAACAATTTTACGTCATTTGTAATTATACTCCATTAATTATTGCGTACGTGATTGAATGATATTCTCTTAAAAGTTAAGCTCCCTAAATTGCAGAAATAATTTCAATTTTTTTGTTACTCGGTATATATTTGTATTGGTAACACTTTCGAGTTTTATAATTTACATCACTTCAATAGTTCAATGGTACAATCTAATTATTTATCCACTTGTTTATTTAGTAAATATTAAGAAAAACACCTTTTTTAAAAGGTAAATAATTAAAACTTTTATAAAACAAACTCCGTTATGATGTCGCAAGCAATTACACCAGCTATCGCATCTAGACACATGTGAACCCAAATCCGAGTAGAGAAATCAATTGGTAAACATTGGGCCATTCCATGAGCTCCCTCATGAGTCATGACCTCCCCTCTTAACAAAACAAAATGAACACGGCTCAAACAACGAATTAGCTAGCCTCTAAAATTTCCAAGACAATATTTCCTAGGTAGCTACTTGCTCGCCTCCTTCAGGCCTTCAAAATGTTAAACAGATGCAAGCAATCCGTTTCCAACATAACCTTCCACAGTCCCATTTTATGAGCCATATCTAACCACGACGCAACCGCCTTAGCTTCTATAATTTCGACACTCCATTGTGGCCTTAGTTGCTTTAAACACGACCCCCGGCCGTATTCTCAGCTACTTCAACCTATCATTCAGTCACTATAACCTCAAATGTTATCAATAGAGATTTTGCAGTTGCCACCATTTTGGGTTTGAGAAGCCGAAAGAAGATAAAGACGTATATGTAATTACAAGCAGGTAGTATGTAGAGCGATGCATAAGCATGGGTCAAGTGTCGAGACTGACATCGACTTTGGATCCCGACAAGAGAGGACACTTCATTGTAGCAGAGATCTCTAACCAACAATTGTGAATTGTCCATCGGTTATGACTTCATGTTAAATTTAAAATTGGATGGTAAAGGAGATACAAGCTTCACTAAACTCTACCTAATGTCATTCAACATACATTTCATGGGCATTTGCCAAGTAACTGATTTTCCATTCTGCTACATTGTTTAACACCATGTTTATCAGCAGTTCAGCACATCGTCGAGTAAATCAATAATATACAGAATATTACTCCGTATTTATCTTTTTGATATGATCTCGTATTTATTTTGGCTTGGAACTTGGAAGCGTTATATTAACGATCACTCACAATTGCATGTTAAGCTGAACTCAGAAGATGTCGAAAAACCAGTTGTCATTAAGGTTTAATGAGCAAAACCCCTGTAAATTTCCGATTGCCACAACAAATCCCTCGAAGAGATATGAACTAAAGTCTACCCGAAAGTTATGTACAAAGTAATATATTTTGTAGATGTCGAATTAGTCCGTAAAAAACGATAACTAGAATAGCCATACTCAAATACACCATTAAAAATCATATCAAGGCACATAACTGATAAACACAATAGAGATTAACATCTGAACAAGATTGCAATATAACAGATTAACAGATGCAAATTAATTAAAAGCTACAAAATTGAGTATGTAAGTACAACTTGTTGAAATCATATATTCAAATCACTTTCTAATCCTTGAATCAATTATTATAATCAACCTTTTTGAGCAATTGTCTGACATCTTTAGTAGTATGATAATTCCCTTCCTTTTTATCATAAAACTTAGTATGAACCGCCTTCAAAACGCCCAAAACCCTAACAAGCTCTTGATCATTATTATCCTCGGAACTCTTCTTCCCAAAAAACGTATATGGTTTAATTTTGATCACATTGCCCCTATCTTCGGCACACCAAACCTCGTCTAAATCATCGACAATCACAACGAGTCGTTGATGAGAAAGAACAATGTCAAGCCCTTTACAATTCATCTTGGTACAAGCCTCCCTATAAATCACTCTCGAAAACCTGACCTTATCAGTCTCGAGTATCCCCGCAATCTCCTTGGCGTACGTTTCATCACCCATAGTGCAAATCGACAGCTCGAACATCTCACTCGCTTTTTCGAGGAAATCTTGAGTTCCAGGCCTTAACTTATCAATGCAGCACCGTTTATAATCGGGTAAATGTCGTCAGGGGTTTTTACCTTGTTGGGTAATTTGCCATTCTTCTTCTTATTCTTATTATCATCTTTCTTTTCGAGGTTCTCACAATGAACAAGAGTGTTGTCTAAATCAAGAACAAGATGGAGTTTCTTACGTTGCAATAATTGTTGTAAATTAACGTCTCGAAGGAAGCAAATTCCGTCGACTGTGAGGGAGAGATTGCGATCGATATATTTGAATTGGATCGTAACAGGATTGTTGCACTTGTTTTTGGTTTTCTTACAAACTGCGCATGCATTGTTGACGAAAGCGTTATGTGGGCATTCCTTGTTCTTGTTGCTATCAACAGCTCCCTTTAAGGATAACAATGTTTCTTCCATTGTTTTCTGATCTTAAGAAATTTTCAAGGTTTTAGGGTTCTTGTTTTTGTTGACGTTTATCTAAGAGAATTGTGAATTTATGTTGAGATTGATTGATATATATATAGGAGTTGAGTCTGCAATCTATTTTGTTTAGGTTTAGGAAATTATTATCACCGACCTTTTGTTTTATGGTAATAAGTAATAACGGACTAAGGGCGGTTGTAGAGTGGCCCTTATGAATCATCTATCTTAACAGTAATTAAAACGAAGTGTTTATATAAAATTATAAACCAATTTATCATATTTTATAGAAAAATTTTTAATTAGGGTGCCTAAGTTTTGATTAAATGTCAAATTGGGTTACTTTTTGTGTGTCTAAATTAAAGTCTGGGTACCTCATATTTAAACATATTTTCAGCGTGTCTAAAGTTTGGTTAGTTTCATCCTTTATTTCCTCCTACTACCAAGGGGTTGTTTAGTTGAGAGTTCAAATAAAAGGGAAATGGATTGAAAGTTACTGATTCCGTGTTTGTTTTGACACAAGCAAAGGGAATGGCATCCCCTCGCTTAACCCCATATCCATGTGGCTCCTTACGCCCCCGACCCCCGAGGAATGAGATTTTATTACCCATGTAACTCACTCAGCACCACTGTTCACCTTCGAGCCTTCGACCACCACCAGGATACGCCTTCCCGTCGCCGGCCAATGAACTCCCTCCACCTCCCCATCTCCGACGAATGGCCACCCCGCATCACGCTAGAGATACCACCGCCTCTAGCCATCACGTCGGAGATACCACTATTTCCCATTTCAAAACCCCGACGCACCACTGTAACCACCAACCCCACCACCCATCCCTTCCAACAAATTATTAAACCCTTAACCCGCGCCCTGCGATGCCAACAACGCCGTCAAATCCTACCACTCAATCTTATAACCACCAACTTCAGGTAACCATATTCCATATGTAAACCCAAATATATACACGTAGACAAAAATATGCCGTAATTGAAGTTGTGACAACCCATTCTCAGTCCAACGTTTGTAAAAAATATTCTTAAATCAATGTCGCTTGCTCAACAATTGTCTTCTTCCCCAGTAGCTTTCTCTTCGGGAAATTACGTCTAATATTAGCGAAGGTTGAGAAAAAAGACTAAAAACGAAAGGTAGATAATATTCTTCCATTACATTAAACTTATAAAGGCTACAAATTAACATGAGATCGCTCACAAATATAGTACTCCGTATATCAATAACATAATCTACTAAATTTATGAAAACTCTTCAACTGTATGCGTATTACAAACTAACTAAGCCTATACACAACTTTCATATTTCTAGCCAGTAATTGTGATGCTGCAGGCCGCATCACTTTTTTTGCTAATTTCCACAGCTCTGAATCACAAGTACATTGTTATCGAACTTTCAATATCCTTTGTGTCTCTCTAAATAAAATCTGATAACTTCTACTTCTCAACCCAACTTTAAAAACAAAAATTGCAATACATTTAGCACCAATCAAAATAACACATGAAAAAGGACATTAGAACAATCTATTAAGGAAAATAGTACTTAGTTTATATTTCCTGTATCTTTGTAATATATTGTCTTTCCATATTGTTATATTCTGTAATATTGTATCTTCGTAGTTTAACCTAATAGCTTGTACTATAAATACGTTGCCTCTCTTGTTAATACAATTAAGCTTAAAACAATTCTTCTCTATTCTCTACATGGTATCAAGAGCAACGATCAATCTCCAAAAACTTTTTCCATGGCCGGCCCTAACTCGACTATCCCGAATACAAATGAACCTCTCGTTCCCTTCATCGTCATTAATCTTTCTCAATGTATCAAACTAACGGCACAAACCTACCGTTCTTGGTCTACCCAAATCAAAGATTTCCTCTTCGGTTTCGATCTCTTCAAATATGTCGATGGCACTCATCATTGTCCTCCGGCTGTCATCACCAATGCCGAGAAAAAAGAAAACCCGAATCCGGCCTACCATACTTGGCTTCGTCAAGATCGTTTCATCAAAGGTGCCTTGCTTGGCACGATCGATCCCTCTATCACACCGTTACTTCTTCAAGCCAAGACATCCCACGATGTCTGGACGACACTGGCTAGCACTTATGGAAATCCTTCCCGTGGCCATATACTTCAAGTGAAAGACCGTCTTAAGTCAATCACTAAGGGTGACAAGACCGTCACAGATTATATGCAAGCCATTCGAACTTGTACCGATGAACTCGCTCACATGGGTAAAGCAATGGATGCAGAAGATATCATAGGGCAGGTAATTGATGGTCTTAATTATGAGTCCTATAAGCATGTAATCGACGCGGTACGTGCTCGTGACACTCTTATTTCTTTTGATGCCTTACATGAAAAACTTCTTAATCATGACTTAACTTATAAACCGTCTCCAATGCATAACGACCTACCCACATCCGCTCACTATGCTCAATCGTCTTACCAACGAAAATATACCAAACCAAACAACAACTCCTCCGGCCTATTACCCCGACCCACTACCGCTGCCTACAACCAGCCAACTTACAGCCCCACCACCACCTCCCCTACCCCCTTCAAAGGTCGATGTCAGTGGTGCAAAAACACCGGCCACTATGTCGACGTTTGCAGGGAGTTCAAACGCTTGTTTCCCACTGTTCAAAACCCTCGACGCAACACCAACCAGCCTCAAGCAAACACCGTCACTGCCAACACCCCAACCGACCCTCGCTCTTACCTCTTTGACAGTGGTGCTACCCACCATATTACGAGTGATCTCAACAATCTTTCTCTCCATAATCCGTATGACGGGGCCGACGATCTTATTATAGGAGACGGCTCAACACTCTCCATCCAAAATATCGGTTCTTTTTCTTACTCTACTTCCTCAATTTCCTTACAATTTAATGATGTTCTTTATGTCCCGAATATATCTCGCAATATCATCTCCATTCCAAAACTATGTAACGATAATAATGTCGTTGCCATATTCTTACCGAATTCTTGTCTTGTAAAGGATCTCAAGACCGGAACCATTCTCCTCCACGGCACTAAACGACACGGCTTATTTGAATGGTGCCCATCTCCGTCTCCACAAGCTTGTCCGAGTCTCTTCCTACCCACATCCGTTTGGCATCATCGCTTAGGCCATCCGTCTTCAAAAGTTCTTCGTCTTATTAGTAATATTGGTCAACTTTCTGTTCCAACGTCTTTTTCTTCGGATTGTCAGTCATGTGATATTAATAAGAGCCATAAGCTCCCGTTTTCTATTTCCTCTCTTACTACTAATGCTCCATTACAATTAATTTTTTCGGATGTATGGACATCACCCGTTTTATCTTATGACAATTACAAATACTACGTTATTTTTGTGGATCACTTTACAAAATATATGTGGCTCTATCCCTTAAAAAAGAAATCTGATACTCATGCTACTTTTCTTCGCTTTCGTGCCTTAGTTGAGAAATATTTTAATACGCAAATTATTCAAGTATTTTCCGACAATGGAGGCGAATACATCAAACTCACTCCCACTCTCGGTCTCAATGGTATATCCCATCTCACCTCCCCTCCCCACACTCCTGAACATAATGGTTATGCCGAAAGACGGGATCGTCACATAGTCGAAACAGGTCTTGCTCTCTTATCCCACGGCCATCTCCCTACTACCTTTTGGCCTCACGCCTTTACCACCGCTTCCTATCTCATTAACCGTATGCCTACTCCTACACTCAACAATGTATCTCCCTACTTCAAACTCTTTCAAAAACAACCCAATTATGACAAATTACGAAGCTTCGGTTGCTTATGCTATCCGTGGCTCCGACCATACACACCACATAAACTTGCTCCTCGCTCAATCCCGTGCATCTTCGTGGGTTACTCTCCGTCTCAAAGTGCATATCAATGTTTAGATCCTACAACTAATCGACTCTACACTTCCCGCCATGTTAAATTTATCGAATCCAAATACCCGTATCCTGTGCTCAGCACTTCCCTTCCCCCCGCACTTCCCTCCCCCTCACTGGTGCTCTGTTTCCATTCCCCTGCTCCGACCCCCTGTTTTGCCCATTCCTGCCGGAGAACCACCTTCCCCTCCCCGTCCTCCTCCAGCCACTTCCTCTGCTGCCAACCCGTCCCCCCTACTACCTCTGACCCAGCTCAGGCCAGCACCACTGCTGCCACCATTCCTGCCCTCCTCCCATCATCCGCTACCTCTCTTTCTACCCGTCATGTCGTCACTCGTCTTACCAACAATATTACTTGTCCAAATCCCAAGTATGCGAAAACAGCCTCCCTCACTCCTTCTCATTCCCTTCCCACCACGGTCAAACAAGCTCTCCTCGACCCTCGATGGCGTGCCGCCATGGAGGCTGAATTCCAAGCCCTCGCTAAAAATAATACTTGGTCTCTCGTCTCATCTCAACCTCACCACAACACCATAGGTTGCAAATGGGTTTTTCGAGTAAAGTACAACTCGGATAACACCATTGACAAATTCAAAGCCCGCCTTGTAGCCAAAGGATTCAATCAACGCCCGGGACTTGATTACACCGAAACCTATAGCCTTGTAGCCAAGCCCGCCACAATCCGTCTTATACTCTCCATTGCTCTTTCTCAAAAATGGCCACTTCGTCATCTTGATGTCAATAATGCCTTCCTCCAAGGATCCCTTTCTGACACCGTCTACATGTCTCAACCTCCCGGTTTTCAAAATACATCTCTTCCCCATCATGTTTGCCATCTTCATAAAGCTATCTATGAATTAAAACAAGCTCCCCGAGCTTGGTTTACCGAACTCCGCACTTATCTCCTCTCCTTCGGTTTCACTAACTCCATCTCTGACCCGTCTCTCTTCTTTCTCACTCGATCCGACTACTCTATTTATCTTCTAGTATATGTTGACGATATTATTGTCACAAGCTCTTCCCCGTCTCATCTAGCTCACTTCCTTCAAAATATTCATTCTCGTTTCTCCTTAAAAGATCTCGGTCCCCCGTCTTACTTTCTTGGTGTTGAGGTCACTCCGAATTCCCAAGGTCTATTACTTACCCAAACTAAATACATTAACGACTTACTCACCCGCTACAAATTTCTTGATTGCAACCCTACACCCACACCGCTACTCCCGTACCCTCCCCTCACCAAATCCGACGGCCCCACTATATCTACCCATGCTGACTATCGTGCCATTATTGGCTCGCTCTAATACCTTTCCCTCACCCGTCCGGACCTAGCCTTTACCATAAATAAATTAGCCCAATTTCTCCATGCCCCCAAAGAGTGTCACTGGACCGCGCTTAAACGTTTGTTACGGTATCTTAAAGGGTCTCATAATCTTGGTCTCCAATTACGTGCTCACACGCCTTCTACCCTCCATGCTTTTTGCGATGCTGATTGGGCCGGTGACAAGGATGATTATATCTTTATTATCGGGTACATTGTTTATCTTGGTAGCAATCCTATCTCTTGGGTATCCCGCAAACAGCGTACTATTGCTCGTTCATCCACTGAGGCGGAATTTCGAGCTATTGTCGATGTCACGGCTGAACTTTTATGGGTTCGTTCTTTACTAGATGAACTATGTGTGGCGTGTTCTTCCACTCCCGTCATTTATTGTGACAATCTTGGTGCCACTCACTACTCCGAAAACCCAATATTTCACTCCCGTATGAAGCACGTTGCCTTATCTTTCAATTTTGTTCGGGAGCATGTTCGCAACAAAACCATCCGAGTTCAACATGTGCATACAAATGATCAATTGGCGGATGCGTTGACGAAACCTTTACCACGTCCTCGGTTTGTCTCGTTATTATCCAAGATTGGTCTATCCTCCGGATTGTCCATCTTGCAGGGGCGTATTAAGGAAAATAGTACTTAGTTTATATTTCCTGTATCTTTGTAATATATCGTCTTTCCATATTGTTATATTCTGTAATATTGTATCTTCGTAGTTTAACCTAATAGCTTGTACTATAAATACGTTGCCTCTCTTGTTAATACAATTAAGCTTAAAACAATTCTTCTCTATTCTCTACACAATCAATCCGGTTGAGAGTAGCAAATAATCTCATGCACAACTTGATCCATGCTCTTCCAAAACAAAGAATCCGGTTTAGAGTAGCAAAAAAAAGAATGTTATGATGATTTTAACGAAAGAACGAAAGAGTAATACTTCTCCGTCCATACCATTTGTTTATCTGTGATTAAACACAAGTTCTTATTTAAGACGGGTGTACTCGTCTTAAACTTAAAACGGATCAAATAATATGTGTGACAACCCTCGCGAATGCGGAAATATAAAACATACAAGCATGTGAGATAATATGCGGAAATACGGTATTTTTAAAAACCTTTAAACATGCAAGATATATAACACGAGGTGTGTCAAAATGTTACAAACTAAATACGTAATTACAACAAAGAGACGGGGTCTCTTAAAATGTTAACAAAGAACAAGTGTTTAGCAAAACTAGCTAAAATCGTCTAGAGGTGAACTTCCAGGGACAACGCCCGCTAGCTCACACCCGAACCCCAAAATGTCATATCCAAAAAGGCATCCATAGCAAGCAACCTGTTCATCCATGAAAAAACATGAATGCCACAGTCAGTGGGGAGTAACTCCGGGTTCTCCCAGCCATATCACATCAAACGTACATATAAGGAAATACGAAAGTAAAGTCATGCATATATAGATAT